>BCLG01003802.1:17833-41335 GCA_001602295.1 Zoysia matrella
TCTACGTGAATCTAAATGCTGGTTACATTTTGTAGGAATTGGATATTCTTTAAGAGACTTGTGAAGTAAAGATAGGAGTATGACTTATAAACTCCACTCGCGGGGTTGACTTTGATAGCCAAGTATTAGTAAGATCTCAAGTGAAATTTGTTCACATCAAAATGTCAATTCAAAGCCTAGTGCATTGTGCAATTGTGAATGAGTGTAGCTTAAGGTTGTAAGTGGATGTTCAACTTTAATTGATCTCCACTGAAAAACTGGTATATTAATAGTACTTTAGTACGGTGAGAATTTGAAACGTGCCTTTAAGATCTGATGGGAGATTGTTAGAATATTTAAAAATATTTCAAATAACATTTCTATATAAATCTCAAAGACCCACTTATATATATGAAAGGAAAATATTGCTCTTATCAATTCTTGATAAACAATTATTTTTGTAATGGCATACTGGTTACAATATTCATATCAATTATAGGTTGGTTCCCATATATATAGTGTTATATATAACAGCTTGATTAATATATACATAAACGCTTTTGTGTATAAATAGAGCGGCGAGACATTGTTTATAACACATGATCATTCTCTCATTCTCTTCTCTTTAGGTGATGCGCTGCTCTGACTTTCTCACTCGTCGTCGATGTGCTATCAGTGTCAGAAGAGCAGATCTCCGAAACACACGTCCTCTCGTGTTCTTGCCGGGGTAGAAGATGTATAAGATTTTTAGAAGCGCCTTCGCTACTCCTCGTTATTCATTTGCTTCCCCTTAAAACCATCTGACTGTTTCCGATTGACTGCTGCATTTACATCAACAATCTACTTCATCTACTATTTACGCAACTACTTATCAACTACTCCACTCCACTGTAAGAATGATATGTCTCTATCTATTTTTAAATTTATGTGCATTATATTATTGATACTGAAGAGATCACAATTGCTTCGGCATATTTGAATCACAATGCAAGTGTGTGTATTATTTCGAATCTTTGCATCACTAAAATATGATTATTTCCAACAAAATGGAGTCTCCAAGCGATTCGATATGTCTCTGGCCGCGCATTGTGATTGCGTACACAGGGATCGAGCGGCGTACCAGCAACCAGCAGACATCTTGGGCCGTTAGGTGGCTGGGCCACGTTGTACGCGCGAGAGCAGTTGTTGTTTTTGCCGACGCCATGCATGGTCCTGCTCCTGCAAAGCTCAGAACAAGCGTCGACCAACCGAGGCAGCAACAAGAGCCGAAAAGGTGAGCTCCTCTCGACGGTCACCACCGACGCAGAGAGGATTGGCCCATCAGAAATAGAGTTTGTCTGCCCGCCTTCCATGAACCTGCTCAACCTACCTGTCCCAATGGAATAGCAGGGATTGCATCAGTGTAGGATTTAAAAGTTGTCCTATAAATAATTTCATTTTTATGTCTCGATGGAACTCTCTCTCTCTCTCTCTCTCTCTCTCTCTTTCCCTACAAATTTTCATCCTGCCCTCTCCTTTAGAATGCAAAAATTACCCAGAAATCTCCCAGAAGTTTTACAAAAAAAAATTGCAAAAAACAAAAAAAAATCTTTCAACCAAAAAAAGAGCCCTTAATCTCTGTGCACAAAATCCTAAAGGACTTTCTTTTTGGGAAATTGTGCAACTCTAATGATCTGCAGTGAGAACGCTGTTCATGGGTAGATCATGCTTCGGCAGTCTGTCGCCACCGACACTGAAACGAGCTGAATTTCATGGAACTCTGAACGCCGTGTCAGCGCACATTTTCCACAGCACAACGAAGCTTCCGCCCGTTTTATTCCCCCTCTCTTCCGAGTACTCTTACGTATGTAGCCGGCCCGGCCGCAATGCATGACTGGAAAGGGAACAAAAACGATTTCATAATGCGTTGGGTTGCCTCGTATATTTCACATGCAGAGGCTGTGCAAGATTCTGTGCCAAGCCTTTATCTACCCATATATGTTCAGTGAGTGGGACGAGGCAACCACCCGCAGCGCCAACCAACAAATCTTGAATTAAACGACCGACTTATGCTACATTTACAAGGAGTTTACAAACACAAAGATAAGAAAAAAGAAGCTAGCAACGATTCTTGTAACAAAAATAAGCAGAATAATTTGAACACTGAAGACAACATTGGTCCCTGCATGAAAGAGACAGCCGTCCTACTTCAACTCACACACGTACCAGCTGCCTGAAAGCAGCTCGAGAAATTCCAGCCGCTCCAACCAGTGCCACTACGCGTCCAGAGCTAGCTAGGGACGAAAAAGTTCTGAAGGTGTCGCTCCAACCACTCCTCGTTCTGTTTTCATAGCGCGAGGAGGGAGAGGATGGTCACGGCGAGGAAGAAGGCGGCGGCGAGCTGGACGCGGGGAAGCAGGCCGGCCGCCGCCGCGGCGTCGAGGCTGCCCAGGGTGCTGCTGCCCATCCCGGCGGTGCCGTTGGCCCCCGCGCCGAAACCGGAGCTGAAGGTGCCCGACGCCGTGGCCGTGCCACCGCCGGCGGTTGTGTTGCCCGCCGTCGTCGCGGCAGTGCTGCATTCAGCATCAACGTCTTGTTAGTTTGTGGTTGTCACCAAAGATGCACACTGAAGATTGTTACTACTTGCATTGAAAATGTCACTAGTCCAAAAGCAAAATATACTTCTGTATAGATTAGTCCACAAGAAAAATGCGTACCTGGCACTTGATGGGAAAGTGCACCCTGAAAAACCTGCGAGAGACATCAAAAGGGCAATGCGGCACACATGAGAATTACATCGACAGATAAACACGTGAAAACTCGTGACGCTGTTACCGACGGAGGAGATGAACTTACTGGGATCGGTGGTGGAGATAGTGGCGGCGCCGTCGAAGTCGCAGGTGGCGCCCTTGGCCATGTTGTTCTGGTAGTAGCTGTTGGCGGCCCACGAGCAGTGCGAGGCGACGGTGTTCGGGTTGTAGCAGCCGCCGCCCTCGAGGATGGCGGTGCAGTCCGCGCCGTCCCCGCACGAGAAGTCGATCGCCTTCTGCAGCGCCGCCGTCGACTGGTCGGAACGGCACACGCAGAACTCTGCAATCGCGGGGTTGCAGTAGCACTACAATTTTCCAGTCCTGACTCCTGACATAGAGCACAAGAAAAGAACGCGACTCGATTGTTGTTACGTACCTGAAGCGACGGGACTGGACGACGCGAGGAGCGCCGCCGCCATCAGCACCAGCGTTGCCGCCATTGGCAGACGAAGAAGAAGACAACCAGAAGAACAGCGAACGCTTTGCAGGCCTCTTCTGTCGGGCGGGGCAGGGGAGTTCTTTCGAGGACGGAGGGGCTGGTGGGCGATTCCTTTCAGCTCCTACCTAGCGGGCCGCGCCTTACGTGGGCGGGGGAGGGAGGTCAATCAAGAGCTGCCCTGCGCCGTACTTGTGCGTAGACCTAAAATGAATATTTAATCTACAAAATTGCCAAAAGTATTAAAAGAAACGGATCCAACATAACAACTAAATACTCTCTCTGTTTTCAAATTAACGTCGCCGTCAATTCTCACTATTTATTATATTCCTCGTATTCAAAAGAATATGATAAGTTATAAATATTTTGTTACAATTTGCTTTATCATCAACTTATAATTTTTAAATTTAAATTAATTTTTTGAATAAAATTTATGGCAACATCAATTTGACAACAAAAAGAGTAAATTAACTAAACTAAAAAGCTTTTGTTAATGTACTCCTTCCGTTGTCACCTCATCCCCTCTCCGTTGTCATTCTCCTAAACCCATTCCAATCATACCAATCCAACAGAACCAGTAACATCCATACACTCACGCGGGAGAGCCCAACTGGCAGCCACGGACATTTCCGCCGCCCCCGTTTCCCATAATTAAATTTGTCAACGGTTTGGGCTGGAACCGATTCCAGTGGGTCAGTTTTTGCATTGGTTTCAATTTAGATGGGTTGATATGGGTTTATAAATATAATGGGCTGGTTTAGTTTGGTTGCAGCACGAAAGTAATTTGGTCTGATTCAATTTGAGACGCAACAGTTTGGTTCTAAACGGTTTGAGACAATGGGCTGCCACCGGTTCTTACTCATATGGGCTGGTCCCTTGAGCTCTAAACCTAGCAGCGAGCCTCCGCCTCCAGCCTCCACGACCAGCGCTGGCGGCGTGTCGTCGCTGCTGCAGGTCACCGACCTCAGGAACTCGCCGGGGCCGGCCAAGAAGGACTTCCGCGTCGCCGTCAAACAGGTGCTCGACCTGTTCCAGGATAACTACCCGGAGCTTGTCGCGAGAAACGTGAGTACCAAACCTTTATCAATACCAATTCCTTCTCCAAATGCTTGGCCGATGACTGTGATATAGGAGTAACTCGTTTTCTTTGATTCAACATCTGCAGATCCAGATCAACGTGCAGTTCTGGTACCACGCGTTCAGCACCCTGTTCTACCCGTTCATGACGCAGAGGACCAAGAGCAAGTTCGTCATTGCTCGCCCGTCCAAGGTCACTGAAACCCTTCTCAAGTGGAGTAAGTTGTAGTAGAACAGATCCATGCAGCTTGCGTGCTCCCGCACAGGCCGAACGTCAGGCCGTCAACCCATTAGTTCAAATGGTTTGAAAACCGGTTCCAAACCACGACGAGGCTACTGGGCTGGTGTGGTTTTGGACTAATTTTTTTTTATTAATTTGGTTTGATTTAGTTTCAAAATGAATGTTGGTTTGGATTGGGCTGCCTTTTCGATTTTGGTTTTGGTTTTCAGCCCATTGACAGGCCTACCCATAATCTCATCCCCGCTCCGCTAGACCCTCCCTTCCCCTCCGAATTGGATTGTCAGTCGCTGCAGTGCCTCACTCGCACGCCGGCCCATGCTCAGCGACAATGGCCTTAGCAGTGGGCCGTCGAGGATTCCAGCCCCCACACCCTATTGGTTTTGGTTTTGTGCGCATGTCATTGGTTTGGTTTGATCTGTTTGGAATTTTCAAGGGGTTGTTTGTTTGTAACTTTTATTTTTTATGTTTCATAAAATATGTTCAAATAAAATCTCATTTTGTAGATTTAATTGCAAGGAATATAAATCCTTAAATGAAATATTAATTAGATTTACTAGAAATATCAGCATTTAAAAGATGTTAAACATTGTTTTCAGGTTTCAATGCAACCTCTGCTCTGACTAGTAGCGAAATATGCATCCCACATTCCTTTCTTTCCAATGGTCTTGAGTCGATAACTGCCGCCCGATTCACCGATGGGTCTGAGATGATTTTCATATTCGAGAAAAAGGCTAAAAAAAAATGAAAAAAAATCCAGTAAAATGAAATTCCGATGAAATGGTCGATAAAAAGGTCATACCATTTTCTTTACCATTTTTGTCTATTTTCATTTTTCTCCGTCTATCCGAAAATGGCACAAGAAAAACGGTCAACGAAGTCGAAACGGGAAATTTCCTACTGTTTTCAACCCTAATTGCACCGTGAAAAACCGGTAGAAACTGTTACAAACATAAAAATGGTTATTTGAAATGAAAACTACTCACCAATTGTTTTGGTTTACCGATCGATTTTTTTATTTTGAATTTTTGAAAATTTGAATTTAAAACTAAATCAGTTTGACCGATTTTTCACCAATTTTTCCTCGACAGTTTTACCATTTTTTAATTTTCAATTTTTTTGATTTTTAAACTAAATGGATCGTTCAGTGAAACGGAACCTATTTTATCTTGAGAAAAGTGAAAAATGTGTGATGTTTTGAAAACGAGAAGAAGAGAGACACTCGAAGTATTGGAAAGAGAAAACGTGTCTCGAAAAGTGAAAATAATTTATAATTTGAGAAAATTTAAAAAGTTTAAAATAAATTATAATTTAGGACGAAGGAAGTAGTTTTGATTTAAAAATATTGATATCATTGAACTTTTAAAGTTATATTTAACCACTTGTTTTAAATTAAAAAGTATAATAAAATATCATATATTTTGTTATAATTTATTAAAAATATTTAAAATATGACTAATAATGATAATTTTTTTATAAGCACAGATATTTGTTCTCTCCCCAGCTGAGGGTGAACAATCGAATCGGATCTCGTGGATGGACCGACGGAACGGGGGCCCCAGGAGCGAGATCTTCTTTCAAACTCTGCCAGAGTTTCTGCAAGTCTTCTCAACGAAGCCTTTCCACGGCCTCGCTCCTGCCACCCGCTTCGTCGGGACCAGCGATCGTTGTTGACAATTAGACAATGACAAAGTCCTAGCCCGGCGCGATAGACCACGAACGGACACGGAGTCGAACAAGTAGGAGTATCCTTTTCCACGTTAATTATAGAAGCCTGGGCACGTGACGAGCTCGCTGGCTGATTGATTGATTGATCGAGCCTGTGGGTTAACTAAAGAAGCCTCGGCACGTGACGAGCTCGCTGGCTGATTGATTGATTGATTGATTGATCGAGCCTGTGGCTCGTCGAAAAGATCCCAATGATTCAGCGTTGTTTCGTCCACGAGCTCAACGAAGAAAAACAGAGCCTAGCAGCGGCCTGGACATAAAAAAGATTCGGACTGGCAGCCATCAAAATTAATACTGTACTAGCAACACTGTAAAATGATTGTCCAATTGCCACATCTACAAGTAAGTAACCCTTTTTGGCACAAGCATAACCGGAACCATACTGCTCAGCACCGCCGTGTACTAGTCCGGAGCCCACCCAGTAACACAGCAGGCGGCTCCGGCATGGCACGGCGTAGGGTCCTGAGCGCTGAATCTCACTACAGGCCCAGAGGTCCTCAAAAATCAACCGAGAGAAGACTGCGCAACTTTTAGTGAACCTGACGACTCCACGTACGGAGTACTACTGAACATGAAGCGGATAAAGAGAAGACCGCGACGTGTTTGACTGGTTCAAGAAAGAAAAGGGAGCGTCACTTCTGTCGAACGCGTTGGTATCCAGGTAGAAATCGCCTGCCTTGTGGTCTTGAGCCGAGCCGGGTCCAAGATGGCGGCTTGTACAGGGCGTTCACCTGTAGCTCTCTGAATTTGACCTGGAAAATTGATTGTCCCCGGGACCTTCCCAACCAATTTGACGCTCATAACCTGCCAGAACCATCATTTCAGACCTGGACACGTGCCTTTCATGCCTCAGGGCTCCTTTGAAAACGTAAGATTTTTACAAAAAATTTGCAAAATTTTTATAAAAATCAATTCAATTCCACGTTGAAAAACGCCCCCTCAGTTCTAAATCTCTAAATCTGTGCACAGGAGAGCTTTGAGAATCTGCGGCCGAAGAGCAGCGCAACCACCAATCAATTCAGCGATGGCAGCCTTCTTCTCCATCCTGCAAGTCCTGCCACTGCTTTCTCTGCTCTCGAGCGCCGCACCTCTCGAAGACATCCTACATCTGAAATCCTCCCTCGCCGTCGAAGAGCACGAGACCGACGTCCTGCGGTCACCGGACGGCACTTTCTCCTGCGGCTTCCACAGCGTCGGCACCGACGCCTTCACCTTCTCCGTATGGTACGAGAACTCCGCCGACAAGTCGGTTGTCTGGACGGCCAACCGCGATCGGCCCGTGCACGCCAGGGGGGCGGCGGTCACTCTGCGGAAGGACGGCGCCATGGTTCTGACGGACTACGACGACGCCGTGGTCTGGGCCGTGTGGCAAGCAGATGGCAACTCAGCTCAGCTCCTCGACTCCGGGAACCTGGTCATCAAGGACTCCAGTGGTGTGGTTGTGTGGCAGACCTTTGATTCGCCCACGGACACCCTTCTCCCTACCCAGAGAATCACTGCAGATACGAAGCTGGTCTCTTCCCTTGGCCCTTACATATTTCATTTCAGTGACGCATCGATGTTGTCGCTTACATATGACGACATCAATGTTCATGAAATATACTGGCCAGACCCGGACCTAGGCGAGTATCAGAACAACAGAAATCGGTATAACAGCACAAGACTGGGGTCTCTTGGCGACGCCGGAAATTTCGTTTCGAGCGATTTCGCCAACCAACTTGCTGCTTCTGATGAAGGTGTTGGCATCAGAAGGCGGCTTACTCTGGATCACGATGGTAATCTCCGACTCTACAGCTTGAATAGCTCAGACGGGAGATGGTCGGTTTCCTGGGTTGCAGTATCTCAGCCTTGCAATATTCATGGCTTGTGTGGTCCAAATGGGATCTGTCATTACTTGCCTGCGCCTACATGCTCTTGCCCACCGGGGTATGTGATGAATAACCCTAACAGTTGGAGACAGGGCTGTAGAGCTCTGGTAGATGTCACTTGTGATGTTGATCAACCGCAAGACGTCAAGTTCGTGCGACTTCCGAGCACCGACTTTTGGGGATCTGATCAACAGCATGTTGATCAGGTATCCTTGCAGACCTGCAAGAACATATGCTTGGGCGATTGCACCTGCAAAGGCTTTCAGTACCAGCGAGGATCAGGGGCATGCTACCCAAAGGCTTTCCTTTACAATGGTAAAGCATATACCGGAGGTACAAAGTCATCACGCATCATGTTTCTCAAATACCCAGCGAGTGCTAACATCTCAGGAAGCTTGATTCCCCAAACAAACTTGCTCGTTTCAAGGAGCAAAGTTCTAGATTGTGGCCACGTGAGGCCAGAAAAAAAAGAGCCATCTCTGGATGTTCACAAGGCAAGTCATCAAGATGCAAAATGGTTTTACTTCTATGGTTTCGCAGGCGCAATTTTTCTCCTTGAAGTTCTCTTTATTTCGTTCGCATGGTTCTTTGTTTTGAGACGGGAGTTGGGAGTATCAGAAATGCAAGCAGTTGAGAGAGGCTACAGGGCCATGACTAGTAATTTCAGAAGGTACAGTTACAAAGAGCTGGTTAAGGCCACAAGAAAGTTCAAACATGAGCTCGGAAGAGGAGGCTCGGGAATAGTCTACAAGGGAATCCTGGAGGACAATCGAGAAGTGGCTGTTAAGATGCTCGAAAATGTAAGGCAGTGCGAGGAGGAGTTTCAGGCAGAGCTGCGCGTGATTGGGAGGATCAACCATATGAATCTAGTGAGGATATGGGGATTTTGCTCCGAAAGCTCCTACAGGATGTTAGTCACCGAGTACATAGTGAATGGATCGTTGGCTAATATCCTATTCGAAAACAACATTTTGTTAGAGTGGAAACAGAGGTTTGTCATCGCGTTAGGCGTCGCGAAGGGATTGGCTTATCTTCATCATGAATGTCTTGAGTGGGTCATCCACTGTGATGTGAAGCCGGAGAACATACTGCTGGACCATAATTTAGAACCCAAGATTGCCGACTTTGGGTTGGCTAAGCTGCTGAACAGAGGAGGCTCCAATCAGAACGTATCAAGGGTGCGAGGAACCATAGGTTACATCGCTCCAGAGTGGATCAGCAGCCTGCAGATCACAGCAAAGGTCGATGTTTACAGCTATGGAGTTGTGCTTCTTGAACTTGTGTTGGGGAAGCGAGTTCTGGACCTAGCGACGGGTGATGATGAGGAGGTGCACAAGGCTCTCAGGAATCTTGTAGGAATGCTTGCACAAATGTTGAACACAGAGGAAGAGTTTATGATTGGTGAAGTTTTGGATTGCAGGTTGAGCGGCCGATTTGACTATAGTCAGGTGAGAACCCTGATCAAATTGGCTGTTTCATGCTTGAATGAAGACAGAAACGAAAGACCAACCATGGAATCAATAGTCCAGATGCTTCTTTCAGCTGAAGAATCTTGCACTGTGTAGTAGAGCTAGAGCTGTATTTGTGATGTTTTGTGTTATAAAAGGCCCAACGGCTGAAACGTTAAGCAGAGTGTGAGCTAGTGGAAACTAAACTTCTAGTTTTACTCACTGCATGGCTGTGTAAACGCATGGTTATATTTACTAAATAGAAACTTCTTATACGAAAATTTCTAAGGTTTTCAGCTTGACTTTTGTATTCGATCGCTAGCTGACATTCTGTTTACCGAGAAATAGCATGCATAATTTGTTGCGCTCTTTAGGATGCACATGCACATAGTCGAAAACTTTGGCTAGATTTATGGATATAAAATCAGGATGAGAATCCATACCAAAAATTGAAATAGCACCTAGGTAGCTATAGATTATTACTCGTCAATCATGTCTGCCACAAATAAAGGACTGATTATTTTCAACTATTTTAATAGTTTTGCTTTCCAGATTTAATGGCCAACAAATATGGTTCTCATCATTTCTATATTTATAGCGTTCAAACATCAAGCCGCACATTATTATATGTCGGGCTTCTTTGCATGTATATTTATCCATATGCCACCACAGTAATTCCTGATTTATTTCACAATATGTATTTCTTTCATGATATATGAGGAATTCAACTGATAATATTAGACTACATTTAATTTTATTTAGATTAACCTTCAAAGGGAATATTCTATTTATCATTAGTTGAATTAATTTGCATCTTATTTTTGGGCCTGCCAAAATTTTCGTCAACATCATGCCCGCGAACTGACCTTGTGCAAGATAGATGGCCAACACAAACCCAAAAAACAAATAGCCGGCTATAGCTTCCGCTATAATCTGGTGTAGCTGATTTTTGATAATTAGGCTATTTAAATAGCCTTTGCAGTATAATTTAACCGTTATAGCCCGTTATATTCCGCTATAGCTCCTTGCACCACCTGCTCGCTTCCACTCACCGCACGGTTGAATTTGAGCCTATCGTTTGCCTACTTGTTATGCTCCGCTACTGCCCAACCACCAAGCTCTTGGACGTGGGCCTCGTTGATATTCGGTATCGGAAACCATCCCCCAGAGACCTGTGCTGCGGCGGGAGTAGAACCCATGCAGATAACCATGGAGACAGCGATGGCAAGAAGGATGCTGGTTCTCATGATTGGAATTTTTGGGGATTCTCCTGGGTAGATAAGAGTTTTGCAATGTGGATTGCTTTTGCTATGGTGAAGATCGAAGACAATTGGGGCCAACTTATATAGCACTAGCCTGGCCACGGTGCCGACAAGTAAATTGGGTGGAGATCAATATGGCAATCGTTTATTTTGTGCTATATACAGTCATTTTATATTTAGCCAAAATTGATTCATTGCAAGAATCCAATTCCAGCAAATCATATGCGGATGGCAGTTATTAGTGATGGTATTTACTAGTACTTACTACTACGTAGTAGATTTTAGTGGAAATAATTAACAGGATCCCTGCATGTTGCTCTGGCGGTTTATATTCTATTACATCGTTCCAATATACTCCATTCGGTTTTAAAATATTGATATTATTGACTTCTAACATCAACTTTGATTATTCATCTTATTCAAAAATTTTGTTCAAATACGTAAAATTGTTAGAAATGATAAAGTAAATTATAACAAAATATATTATATTTTATCATACTTTGTTTATTAAAACAAATGATCAAAGTTAATGTTATAAGTCAACGGCGATAATAATTTAGAAACCGAGAGAGTACATGTTTATATCCTACTATAAAAAATGGTGTATTATTTAGAATACATTCATTCTTGAGATGATTTTTGGTGCTATTTATTAACAAAAAAATGAATTCCTAGTAATCTACTAAAGAAGTAAAGAAAAGAGATCTAAAAGTTGGTAAAAAAATCTTAAAAATACGGGATTGACGAGGGCTGATGTTAGCTTTGAATCGCGTAATACTTACTTTAGCAAAAGCAATTAATAACACAATCCTTTGCATGTAGTACTGGGATTAATTTTTACCTCCCAGCTAATTGAGCCAATAAATATAGTTAAAAGTATATGCCAAATATATGATCATACTATTAAACATGTTAAAATCCTTCTGTTTACTGGTGTGTTTACTAACAATGACCGAAGATTCCTGTTTAGACCAATAAAAAATATGTGAGCTATTGAAATACTAACAATTAACACAAAAGGATCAGTGGCCGAGGACAGGAACAAATTAAGCTATGGAAAAAATTAGACAACGCCTAAGTAATTAGTTACAAGGCTTGATTGTAAGATAAAAAATAAGTGGTGAAAATATTGTGAGGCTCATGGAAAAATGTTTAACTCTCATGCTTTGTGATGTGGGTAAATCATGAGAAATAGTCCTACTTTGCTAGTTAAAAGAGGAATAGACCATCGGAAATTACCAGCGACCTAAAGTATAATAACTACGGGTTAGCTTTTTTACGCGAAGAGAGAACGAAAACGTAAGCAAGTTGTTGTGTAGGTGTGGCCCATGCAGCTTAGGCACGAGCCGTATTTGGGCTTGAACTGTTACAAAATGATATGAGAGTCGACCTTCGCTTCATTAAAGATGCGCAAAGTCAGAGGCGCAGCTATGATGTGCATGATGCGTGAGCCTTACCGGATCATGGCATAACACGCATGTTGCCACTAACGTTTGGACGTGACCAGGGAGGATCAATCTTGTTCGTGTGTCCTTGTATAAGTGAGTTGCCTCGATGAGAACATCGAATCTTTTGAGGGTGGCAGTCTGTGAGGCTTATGTAAAAAGACTCAACTCCCAACCCACTTGTGGTGTGGGTAAATAAAAAAAAATAGCCCCACCTTATTAGTTTAAATAGGGATAAAACAACTTAAATAGCTAGCGACCCAAAGCATAGGAACTCTAGGTTAACTCTTTTACGTGAAGAGATGATGATTTTCTATTTATTGTGATGATTTTCATAGAAATCACAACGCGAATATAATTGATTGCCATCAACTCTAAAAATTGAAGCAAAAACACCTACATATTACAACAAAATTGGTGTCGTTGCAATATAGAGCGTGGCTAAAGAGTCCAACTTTAGCCGTGCGTACTCCTACTTTCTCCGTTGAAAATTATCGCTGGTTAGTTTAATTTTGAACTAATAGATGATAATAATTTTACAATAGAGAGAGTAGTACCTCAAAGTTTTAATGCCGTTAAGGACATTAGGTTTGTAGCCCTTTGCAAGTAACTATCACACCTGATTTTAAGGCTAAAATCAAATGTATTTTTATGTGTGCCTCGGAATTACGTTTCACACATAAAATGATTTCATTAATGCTAAAACCGAACAATATCTCAATTACAAAGAATTATACTATTACAAGAATGATTTAAAGGTCTAGAATGAATATTACAAACCAAATACAATGGAAAAGTAAACTATGCGCAACTTCATCCACAGGCAGTTGACTGGAGAGACGACACGTCTACATTTCAGCTCCTTTGTCTTTAACATATTCACAAAGTTTTCTTTTAGCTAAACAGTATTTATGAAGATAAGGTTGACTACGAGATGTATACTCAGCAATCAGAAATGCAAGCAGTTGAGAGAGCCTATAAGGTGATGACTAGTAGTCTCAGAAGGTACAGTTACAAAGAGCTAGTTAAAGCCACAAGAAAGTTCAAACATGCGCTTGGAACAGGAGGCTCAGGGACTGTTTATAAGGGAATCCTTGGATTACAATTGAGGAGTGGCTGTTAAGATGCTAGAAAATGTAAGGCAGTGCGAGGAGGAGTTTCAAGCTGAGCTGTGCGTAATTGGGAGGATAAACCATATGAATCCAGTGAGGATACGGAGATTTTGCTCAGAAAACACCCATGATGTTAAGCTACCGAGTATATAACGAACGGATTATTGGCTAATATCATATTCAAAACAACATTTTGCTAGAGTGGAAACAGAGTTTTGTTATCGCATTAGGTGCTGCGAAGGGTTTGACTTACTTTCAACATGAATGTCTTGAGTGAGTCATCCACTGTGACGTGAAGCCAGAGAACATACTACGGAACCATAATTTGGAACCTAAGATTGCCGACTTTGTGCAGGCAAAGCTACAAACCTAAGCTGTTTGGAATTTTGGGCCAACTGCAAGCATCCATAGTTTGTCTGATGAGTCATATGAGCATCTATACCTTTTCTGACTGCGATATCCCGTATTTTCTTCGCATCAAAAGGATCACGTTGGATAGATGAATTCGGAATTTTAGAACCGAGCTCTAAAACAATTTAAAACGATTCAAACAAATTTCCAACTTTATTTAGAATTCAAATTTCAAATACGAGTTCAAAAATTTTAAAGAAATATTGTGAAGAAAAATTATCTCTTGAAAGGTCTTGCAAATAATTGAATTTTTGAAATTTTTGTAAAAGTTTATTCAAAAGTTAAAAGGGCCAAATGAATTTTTCTCCTTCAAATGATTTTCTGTCTTCAAAATTTTATACAATAAAATGTGTTTCGAATTTGAACTTGGGCCCAAAATAAACTTTGTTCCTCTCAAAAAGTTGTAGCTCACTGCAAAGTTTCAAATTTTTTTGGAGCGCGAAAAGTATGAATTTCGAAGAAAACACCGAGCAGCGCAGAAAATCAGTAAATTGGTAAAATTGGAAAAATCCCCGCGGGGCCCACCTGTCAGCCGGCAATGTCTTTTTCTTCCTCCAACCGTGCACTGCCAGCGAGTCCGTACAGCTGCAGCCCTCGCATGGAGCTCCAAGCGCATGCTCTCCACGCGCGCCCTTGACGTGTCCCCTTGAGTCATTGCGCTTAGTAGCACTTCCCCTCGGCCGAGCTCCTCTCTCCCTCACTCTTCCAGCCGGCTGTCATCACCTCTCTCGGCCACCGCCGTGGAACAGCCCGACCAAGCCATTTCCGGCCCCCGATCCTTAACGAGAAGCTGCGCCCTCCCACCCTCGAGCCTCACAGGACCTTATCTCGTCTCACCTCACGTGATTTTGGCTAGATTTCGAGTTCCCCCAATCTCGAGTTCTTCGGACGCAGCTGGCCGGCCTCCTTCGAATCTGGTCGCTGCAGGTGATGATCATTCAATCTGTTTTCCTTGTCAAGTGGTTCAGTACGTAGGAATCCTTTGGATCCTTCAGTAGCTCGTGTTAAGTGTTACCCATGTTAAGTGTCTTTGGCACAGAAAACTCGACGTAGAGTTATGCTATAAGTTGTAGTTAACGATAGAAGTCGAGTGAACGAAAACTTCACTCGAGAGATATATGTTATCACCTTTGATTCGGAAGTATTACATGAGATAAAAAAAGTTGGTTTAGTTTATCATTGAAAATAATGAAATTGGAGATCGGACGAGGGTGATGTGTAGGATGAATTAGAAAGGCCGAGCCTTCAGGGTGGTAGCCTCGTCTGTGTCAGTTAAGAACTATATCGTTGTTGGCTCTATTGAGTAAGTTTGAATAGTACTGATTATATATCGGATGTATGGGTTCCGAAAAACCGATGTAGCTTGAAGTGCAGCCTTGTGTGGACATACCTCACCTTTCTGGCGGATTGAAATAGCATCTGCAAAAGGGGTTGTACCTCACAATTCTCGATTGTGTAGGGCCCTTTTGCTTAGGACGGTGGTCGCGGACCGACATGGCAGTAGTCTTGTGAAAGGTTGCCGCGTACAACTTTCGAGAAATGTGTAGGTGTCGTGTAATCAGGTTTCTCTATTTGAATGTAAATCGATTATAATCGCTGCCTTCACAGTAATAAGTACCACTTGTCTCAGTGCATCGCATCGTAGTTAAGAAGTAGAACAAGAGCGAAATAGAAAAGCATTATGGTTTGTTGGATATATGATTATTATAAATTGTTTGGCAACTATGATTTTGGTAGTTGATAAGTGCAAACTAAATTTATATTCTCTTACACTTAATCTGCTGCTAAAACTTGAAAGTAAAGATTCACTTTTAGCGCTGATTTTTGCAAACAACTATCTCATGTGAGTTGGCTTTATCATATCTTTAGAGTCGACTGTAGTTAGCCATGTTGACGGTTAAGACTTGCTGAGTATTTAAATGCTCAGAGCGTAGCTCTCTGTTGTTTTTATGTGCAGGCTCTCTCTCTCCCTTTTCCGATCCAACTAACAAGAGCGACCCTTGAGGTAGCTATGTTTGTTGGTAGCTTTGCTCGCCTCGCTGAGCTGTTGTGTGCGGCTAGAAGAGGCATCGAATGGGCTCGAAGTCATCTTATACTTAGTATCTAGTAGACCCTAGTAGTCTTTCAAATAAGGTGAACGCTTTCGCGTTTTTAAAAACTTTGGTTTGTAACTTAAACAACCGTTTGTAATATATTTTATTATGCTTGAGTTGTACTGTTGGTCTTCACTTCACCGAGCGACACCCGATAAGATCTTGTGGTCGATGGATCATATCTTCAGCGGGGCGGTCTATCACACTGACACTATTGGAGTCAATAGAATTAGGATGCCTTTGATAGGCACTTTTCAAAAAGCTTATGCTATGTAATGTAAATATACTAAAAATACTATTTTGTATAATTCATTTTCACTAGAGTCGAACGAAACACATTTTCAAGGCTTTTCAAGCTTATATTAAGAGTAAAATGCACCAACGGTCCTCTAACTAGTTAGATGGTCTCATCTAGATCGCTAAATTTTGATTTTGCATTTTTGGGATCCTAAACTATTGCTCTCGTCTTATTTAGATCTCTAAACTTATTTCTAGCACCCTAAACTATTGCTTTCGTCTCATCTAGGTCACTAAACTTTTATTTTGCATTTCTAACTCTTTAATATATTTAAAAAGTATTTTTTCTCATTCATATTATTCGAAAAATTGTTCAAGTGAGTAAAATTATAAGTTATTTTTTAGTAACTTCAATGATAAAGCAAATTATAATAAAATATATGATATTTTTATTTTTACCTCTTTAAATATATTTAAAATCATTTTTTCATTCATCTTATTTCAAAAATTAATTCAAATTATAAGTAGTTCATCTACGAGTACTTCCGAGGAGAGCGCAGTGCGCCCCTAGGAATGGGCCGGGCTCTTACCGCTTCTTCTTAAATTAATTTTTGAAATAAGATGGATGAAAAAATGATTTTAAATATATTTAGGAAGGTAGAAATAAAAATATCATATATTTTATTATAATTTGATTTATCATTAAAGTTACTAAAAAATATCTTATAATTTTACTTATTTGAACATTTTTTTGAATAATATGAATGAAAAAAATATTTTTTAAATATATTAAAGAGTTAAAAATGCTAAATAAAAGTTTAGAGACTTAGATGAGATGAAAGCAATAGTTTAAGGTGTTAGAAATAAGTTCAGAGATCTGAGTAAGATGAGAGCAATAGTTTAGGGTTGTAGAAATGCAAAATTAAAGTTTAGAGACTTAGATAAAAGCACGTAACTAAGTTGGAGGGTCGCTGGTGCATTTTACTCTTATATTAATGTAAGAGTTGTAGCCACATTAGCATAAGCCAAAACCACCATGAGCCATGGCAAAAGGGTTCTTAATATGAATATATGCCTGGCATATCCTTAGCTCTAATGAATTGCAACTATTCATTTTTTTTAATTGGATGCGTAACACCAAACGCGGTATTTGATTTTTAAATGCCTTGATTTTTTTAAGAAACCATTGGATAATGACACATTTCAATAGATGTAGACATTTCAATCGATTTTTGACATCCCTTCCTCTTGTGTTGCCCTTCCATAATAAGCAAGTTATCCCCAAAAATTTGAAAGAAAAATGAATTCACTCTATTTTTATAATGTATAGCTCAGTTTTTGGCATTTTTAAAAACCAACCTTACCTAAACGCCTGTATGACATACAAATAAAATTATCAATCATATTTTTAACATAAGAACTACTATCCTCTATAATTATGCACATAAATTTTAATATTTCAACTCAATTTGAATTTAAAAAATATAGAAAGTTGTAGATTACGGAATTGAATAATTTTAGATTAAAAAGTAATTCTCTGTTTTTAAATTATTGTCACAGTTGACTTTGACTTCGATATCAACTCTTCGTCTTATTAAAAAAGTTGATAAATATTATATATTTTGTTATAATTTACTTTATTATCAAAGTAATTATAATTTTATATATTTGAATTAATTTTTTTAATAAGATAAATAGTTAAAATTGATGATTAAAATAAACAGTATTAATAATTTGGACACGAGGGAGTAATATTTTTATCGACAACACACGTAGCTTTTCTCCTCCACCCTCCCTCCTCCCGGCTCCCCTGGGTCCTCGCCGCCAGCGGCACAAATTCAGGTCGGCGGCCGCACCAGACGGCGCAGCAAGGACGTCGGAGTCAGGCACCTGACATCGGCTAGATCCCTCCCCCTCCAGCTTCCACTGATGGTGAGGGCTGAACTCTTCTCCTAAATCATTTAATCCTCCTTTTGTAATTTGGCATTTAGGCTAGATGTTGCGGGGATGGGTCTATCCTGCGAGGGGGCGGGGGCGGGGATGAGAAGATTTCATCCCAATCAGGTATGGGGATGGAGAGGGGACTTTTCATCTCTTACTTCATCCTGCACTCGAAAGCGGTAGGCAGTGACGCCACCGATGCGTGGCAGCTGTGTGGTACCTGGGCACCTGAGGGCGGAGCTCTCAGAGGAGAGGGGAGTCTCTCCGCTGGCTTCACTCTTTGTCGGTCTATCTCTAATGGTCTCAAAAGTCAAAACACACATTTTGCCAGTCCCCCCATATAGGTGTGAATGACTTTTTGCATCTGTTTTTATAGCAAACTTTCTCTTGTGAACCCTCCTTGGTGTCTGTCCTTTAGGTTGCTTCTGAAGGAATTTGGTGTTCGTTATAGTCGAGCTTAAGGTAACTGCACAATCTCTCTTCAATTAGAACGCAATTAAAACTTGCCACAATGTTGCATTTAGAACGATATGTGGAACAGAACACAATCTTCGTGAGCACTGAACTCAAATTTGCTTTTTAACGTACCTAGGACTAGGACCTCAGACATCTGATTGTATGATTCTGTAGTATGCATGAAAAATAAAATGTCTCCATACCTTAACCTACTGTTTTACAATTTGCAGTTTGAACAAAGAGTGCAAGGTTTCTTCTGTACTTAGTTCAGTGAGGTATCATGTCCACTCATTCTGTATATTTTGTGAAAATTGTTTGGTCGTGATTGGCAAACAATTGGCTTTGTTTTAGTTCCTTTGCTAGCTCAAGCAATTGCTCATCCGTCCTCAAAACTTTATGTTTGGTATGTACAATATTCTTTTCCTTTTATTAAGAAAAAAACTTGCAGTAGTGTGTCTGTAAAAATTACCCTTGTTCGTTGAGCCAAGTTTGCATTCTTGCAGTTTGCCATGATTTTGAATACAATAGTATAGCAATTACTTTAAATTTTTAGGAAACTTTTTGCTTTATGTTTCAAGGACAAAGAGATCAATGACAGCCTTGTTAACTTGCATAGTTGAATTAACTTGGATAATTTTCCCTGCCCTAGCATCTAAGTTAAGTGAGGAAAGGATCCAAACATGCTAATCGACTATGATTATGTGTTGCTTGCTCTTGTAGAACTAGTAGCCTTGAATCCGTTTAGGTTATTTATGTTTTCTTTCTTGACAAGAGAGAACATACTGTATCTGGGAGTCTTTATATGATACTAGCGGTGTATGTCTAGGTTCTAATACACTGGTTGTATCTATCTTGCATCTTGAAAATCTGCATCTTCCATGCCTTTTAGTTTTCCTATCTCCTTTTTCTGATAATGCTAATATTTCAGATAACTCAATTTTACACTTTCCTGTAGTGTTGTTTAATTTTCATCGATCATATTGATGTTCTTATTTTATCTTTCATTGACCGACATCCTTCTGATAGCTTCAGATCTTTCCTTATAGTATAGTGATATAATTGGCTATATTTTCTTATTTTCTAAGGTCTCTTTGCAGTATCATGTATTGATATATTTTTTACATAGGTCTTTCAGATTGAAGTGGAATTTTGCTGCAAGTGGAATCAGGATCTTCAAGATAGTGTACTCTTTGGGTTGCAGAAATGTGGGGGTTTGCATCAAATGCTTGGACATATGGGTTGGGGAAGAAGAGTCCTCTAAGTTGCAGTTCATCCATTGCTGCCTGCTCTGATGATGACGCATCATGCACAAGCAGAGAAGATGGCCTAGAGTGCCCCATATGTTGGGAGTCCTTCAATATAGTGGAGAATGTACCTTATGTGCTATGGTGTGGCCACACCATGTGCAAGAATTGCATCTTAGGACTTCAATGGGCAGTCATCAAAGTTCCAACGGTGCCAATTCAGCTTCCGTTCTTTGTTTGTTGCCCTTGGTGCAATCTCCTATCACTTCGTATATTTTACAAAGGCAACCTTACATTCCCACGTAAAAATTACTTCCTCTTGTGGATGGTTGAGGGGATGAATGGCGAGCGAGTGAGATCACGGTCAGCCCTTCATACTGAGCAACAGGCATCATGGCTCTCAAGTGGCAATAGGGCAAATGGAAGTGCAAGTTTTTCAAACCCTGTTAGACTTCCTCATCCACCACAGATTGATACATCGTCCTCCTCCCGTGCAAATGATTCCACCCAAGGGGTCCCTCTCCTGAATGCAGAAAGGGTGCAGGTGTCGCTGCGAAAGTCAATTTTGTTCTTGGTTCACCTGACAGCGAAGTTTCCTTTGGTGTTCATCTTCCTCCTGATAGTGCTTTATGCCATCCCTGCCAGCGCAGCTGTCTTGTTTTTGTACACCCTTATTACAGTGCTGTTTGCACTTCCCTCATTCTTGATACTGTATTTTGCATATCCGAGCCTAGACTGGCTTGTTAGAGAAATCTTTGCCTGAGAGTTCCTTGTGAGAGAAAGCCTCAATGCTGTTGTTGAATCCCTGTAACTGAACGCTAGTATTTGTCGTGTGAATGTTATTATGTATATGTATAAGTTTTGGCTCTGACTACTCTTATTATTTGTTATTAAACTCAATATTTGCTGTGCTTTTCTGAAGGTAATTGACTATATTTGCTGACAGTTTTACAGAATCTCATGTTAATAGCAAATTTTACTAATATAGATTTTTGTTTAGCTTAAAATCTATTTACAGAAGGGGGAGGAGGCTATCAAGCTGATGAAGACCATGGTGGGTCATGTTGGCTTCAACCCCGGGTTCCTGACACAAAGTTCATGAAGCTATGGTCTTCAAGTCATGCCATGTGGCAATTGCTTCATTGACCTTCCTTATAGGCCTCTACTCTGCTGGAAAGCTAATGTAGATGACTGAGGCTGTTGTCCTCCGCAACCTTATAGCCCTCTTACATGAACCAGGGTCTGAGGCTGAGATCCTGAAGTACTCGAGAATCAAGAGGTGCCAAACTAGGAATGGCTGAGCTCGGTTTGGAAGGCATTTTTTGGCAAGGGAACTGTTGGACTGCACGGACTGCTTTTGTTCGCAGTGATGCATGGAATATGGCCTTAATGGTGCTAAAGGAGAAAAAGTATGATTATCATGGAATCTTTGGATATCCAAGATTTAAATTTAAGGCATATTAGGAGTTATTGCTACACAGTTGCACTAATGAACTTACAATCACAATCCTTATGTTTCTGTTTTGAGAACACTAATGAACACTGTTTGCCTCTGCTTGTTCCTTAGATATCTGATGAAGTACCACTGTAGTGGTACCAGATTCGCTCGCTGAAGCATTTATTACCAGTCTGCTTGCAGGGTAGTTGCAAAAGCATTACTTACCTCCGTTCTAATAAAAATCTATTTTTAGCCTTTGTTGCTATGATTTTATCAATAATTTTTGTAAATTAAATTAAATTTAAAAACTTAATATTTGTACTTTTAAATTCATAAAAAGAAGTACTTTTATAATATATATAATTTGTATTATTAAAATTAATTAAATATATCAAAATCATTGGTCAAAGTTATAGTCAATAAAAGCTAGAAATAGACTTTTGACTTTTCCTTTGATGCCATTTTATATTTGCATGTAAAAATCATCACTGTTTTGTTAATGATAAACAAGCCTATTCTGTTAAAATAATAGGAGCAATTGCGTGTTATGTTTCTGTGCTCCAGCAACATACCTCATCATGATGATTTCTAATGGTGATAAAATCATTTTTTTTAAAAAAAAAAAAAGCATACCGAACTTTACCTTCATCATGGGATACCACTTCAGTTGACAACGTGATCTGAATTCCGACATTGAGCTGCATTCCTGTTCAGCTGTTGTATACTTAGGTCTTATTTGTTTCCAAATTGTATTTACAATCCAAATAAGATGATAGACATCTTTTTTGGACCTGTATTTCTCCTTTGCACAACCTCTATGTTAATTATATTACCATTAACTACCAGTAACTCAGCTGAAGTGAAACAGCAGCTGAAATGTCAGGTCTTTCTCATGTGAATTCTCTCTTTGTTTCTCGAGGTAAAAAGAAAAATGCTTTACATATTTGTGTTCAACGTTTGAATGAATTCCATACAATTGCAGCCTTCTGGACACTGTATTGTGTCAGTTGTGAGTGGCTACAGTGGCCATAAAACCTATTTCAACCAAGATCCTATGCCAGATATTTCTTTTTGAAAACCTATTTCAGATAATTGGTTCAGAGCACACAGACATGTCCTTTGTTTTGGTGCCGCTCTATCCGTCTTGAGGCGATTTGATAAGCTGGGCTTGGATAAACTGGAATACATAACTTCACCATTCGATGGCCCTGTTTCAATTACCTGTTGGAGTATACACAGGTCAACATAAAGGGCTCGGATAAAATGGGCCAAGAGATGAAGCCATTAAAAACACAATTAAAAGCATGAAACATATTTCTTATGTTTTTTAATTGTTATCGTCGTTAACTTCAGACATCAATTTTGACTATTTATTTTATTCAAAAATTAATTTAAATGTCTAAAATTATAACTCATAATTCTAACTACTTTGATAATAAAGCAAAATATAATAAAATATATAAAATCTATCAAACTTTTTTTTTAATAAAACGAACGGTTAAAGTGGATGCGTAAGTCAACTGCGACAACATTTAAAAAAACGAAGGGAGTATTTCAAGTATATGAAAAAAGGCCATCGAATCGTAGAAGTGGTGCAGGGAGCTCGGCATCACGTGGTGGCAGCTTCCGTGTTGCTTTCAATAAATAAATATTTATACTAACATTATGGTATTTTATAATAAATAAATATTGAACAAGACTTTTAATAAAATAAATATTTATTTTAACATTTTGGACAAAGTTTGGGTCAACCATTGGAAATATAATTCATAAACAACTTTAAAATTATTAAGTTTAAAATGTGAAAATTAAATGAATAGTTTTGTTTTAAAAAGTTCTTTTTTATAAAAATACATATATCAATTTTAAATAAAAACTTATAGAAAAAATATAAATCAAAGTTGGATCTTAAAGACCGTGTCATTATTCTAAACATCTAAGAAATATGAACCGGAAGAGTACTCGTCAAGACCTAAACTAGAAACAATATAAATCATAAATCATAAAAATACTAAGGATAAACTCCAATTTACTCCTCTCAAGTATAATAGTCAAAGTCCAAATAACCTTTTAAACTATATTTTGATTTATTTTACTCCACCAAATTATAATTTTGGGTCAATTTACCCTCTCATGCAATTTTTTTTTAATTCTCCGTACACAAGCTTAATCTTAATATAAAACTTCATATGTCTTAAAGTTTTTTACAATTATTTTGCATAAAGTTTGCATTCCAAAGATTAATTTACTATTAAATTTTTTTCTCTATAAAAATAATTATAAAAATAATAATTATTTTT
>BCLG01003803.1:0-45263 GCA_001602295.1 Zoysia matrella
AGCCGCGCGAGGTGGGGGGTCGGCTGCAGAGGCGGAGGTGGGCGGTGGCGCCAGCTGCGCGAAGTGGGTGCTGCCGAGGTGGAGGTGGGTGGTAGCCAGATCTTCACCGAGTCGGGGGTGGGGCTCTCACGGTCGAGGAGGTGGCCGCCGGGTCGGGGGGCGATTGGCCGACCAACGCAGGGGGTGGGGCGGGCGGTGGTGGTCGCCGGGAGGAGAGCAGGGGCGTGAGCGCGGGCTGGCGGCTGTCGGGAGCTTGGAGCGGGGCGTGGGGGCACTGGTCCAGCGAGGTGGGGACGGACGGTGCAGATGAATGTTCAATTTCATCTTATGGCTAGAAAGAGTGATGCTGACGTGGAATCATAATAGGTCAAGAAAGTGCGCCACTTTAGACTATAAGAGATTATATTTTTTAAAATTATTTCTTGCTTATTTTATTTTGCATCGTACCCCTTGTTTCTACATTATAGATGCTATTGACTTCTAACACGAATTTTACTTATCCATCGTATTAAAAAATATTATAAATATCATATACTCTCTCCGTCTCATAAAAGTCTATTTCTAAATTTGTTTGACTGTGCTTTGTTCTTTTCTTTGACCAATGATTTTTTAAAACTTGGTAAAAAAGGGACTAAACCTAGGAATAGACTTTTTATGAGACATAGTTAGTATTTTTTTACAATTTGCTTTATCAAAAGTTATTTGAACCATAACTTTTAATTCTACACATTTACCCTTCATCTTTTTAATAAAACAAATAATCAAAGATAGTTACTCCCTCCGTTTACAATTACAAGTCATTCTAGCTATAGGCACAGAAATTAAGAAAAAGTGAAAAAGTACGGTGCGCAGAAAACGAGGAAAAAAAAAAGATAGAGATAGAAATTTATTAAAGAGAGAGAAAGTGTATTGAAAAGAGAGAAAGATGTATTGAAAAGTGAGAATGACATATATTAGAGAACAAAATTTGAATACTAGAATAATTTATAATTACGAAGAAAGGGAGTAGAAGTCAACACAGACACCAATTTAGAAAAGATATAGGTCAGTGGCCTTAATCTTACCAAAGAGCAAAGTTCCACCACTGAGCGTAAGAGTAAGATTTCTGTGGCAGCATTGAAGCGGGGGTGGTGGAGAGGATGATGCTACACGTGGATCACCGTGACGGTGGAGAGGTAGCTGTCCTGCCGATCTGCACTACCGGAATTGTTTTGTTCCACCGATTCTTACAGTAGCACTGTATCTCTGCTTCTTAAATAGTATAATTTTTTTTAATGTACACATGATAAAATATCTTTAATAGAAATGTATTAAACTACGTGCATACAGAAAATACATTTAAATTTTTTTTTATAAATCTAATGAATAAAATCTTTTCATGTACATATCTTCCAAATCTAACGGATAAGCCTCTTTTGAATCTTTCAGTTTTTGAACTCACACGGACCATTATTAGTTAACAAAGCACAACTATTCGAAACAAATATACGAGATTAAAAAAATTATTTAAAAATAAAACAAATACTTTTTAATATTGATATATTATTTTTTAAGTTAATATTTTTCTATAGAGTGTAGCATTAACACAAACATTGAAACTATATGCATGAAAGCGAAGGTATACAAGGCAGAGTCAAATTTGCGATAGATTGATTGGTGTCACTTATGTACGTGTAAAATCAGAACAATAAAGATAGGAAAGGGAAGGAGATTAGGTGCTGTGTAAATCGAAACAAATACGGAAAAAGATCCCAATTAATAAGATGAATCCGCCGGAACGGGCGTGGATTACGGCCTTGTAGGGTCCTGTACAGCTGTACGTAGCAACCATCTTCCAAATCTTAAGCCTCTTCATCACTATAAATAAATCAGTTCTTCCAAATCTCTGAGGACTACGAAGATAAATAGAGTTCTACAACACCGCGTGAGTCGTTGCAAGTTATTAATATTAATATTAATAATGAACAATGAGAAATTTTAAATTTTAATATTATTATATTAATTTTTTAAGTTAATATTTTTTAAAGTAGTGTTAGCACGGATATCGAGACTAGCAGTGGTAGTGGAGCAGTTTTTTCCCATCAAGTTGCAATGCAAGGGTTTGCCCCTTTTAAAAGGTGATTCCGTTTCATCAAGCGAATCAAAGGGTTGAGGGTCGCACTGTTGGTTTGAGCCTAGAGAAAACTTATCGGCGTTCTGACCATCGGCACTGTACGAAATACGATTGAGGGGTGGTGTGCTTTCGTATTTGATGTGGCTTAGTCTACAGGAGACTCAGCGGAGTTTTTTACCTGGTTCAGATTACCTCAATCGGTGTAATACCCTACGTCCAGAGTGTGCTTTATATCAATGGATGAGTACAAAAGGACGGACTCTCTCTTCGGAAAAAGATTCAACGTCTAAGTCGTGGGGTGCTCGATGCACGTGTTCGTGGGGTTGGTCGCACGTGTAAACGGTTGCACGCGAGAGTTCAAGGTTTCGATCGATCTCCTCTATCGCTCTCTGGACCCTCATTTATATAGGACGTTTCGGGGTTACAAAATAGTGGGCCTTACGCGATTTTACTGTCTCGCTGACAGGTGGGTCCTTCATTGATGTCGTCATCGTTCGTCACGTCCGTGCGGAGGCGTGACCTGTCGCGTTGCACGTCGCGTCGGGGACTGTAGTGTCAGTTCAGTACTGCAGCGTTAGTCACAGTGTCGTCGGGTCTTGTCCGTAGACTTCCGCAGCCCGTCCGGTACTGTAGCGTCAGCCACAGTGTCGTCGCGTTGAATCCGATCCGTCCCATCGGAAGTTGGTGGACCCCTAGAGTAAATGCGATGTAAGTGTCGTACCTACTCTAAGAGTTGGCCATCGGGGGTCGGTCTTCAGATGTCGGCCTCGTCGTACATCTTAGCGTCGGATGCGGCTAAGACTCGGCTTTCGTAGATCGTTGCCTCAGAGATCGGATCGCGCATTTGTGCATCGTCATCCGACCTCAAAACCACTCGAAGTCTTGGCCCACACGTACGAGTACGTGTCGATAAGTACATGAGGCACAGGATCCTGACAAAACTCTTTTTATTCTTTCTTTTTTTATTAAACTTACCTCATCGAAGTTGCTGATGCACATCACCCGATCAACAATTCTTTCTAATCCAGAATCAGATGGAGCATGAGGTATTATGCTTATCGGTAGGCTTCGAGTTCTTTCAAAAAGTACGAAAGACTATGGCCCTTTTTTACAGAGCTTCACAGAGTTAATTCTCATGCAAAACCACTTTCCAAGAATTGAATTGTTAAAATTGAATGCGCTGAAAATTAATTCATTTCTAATATTATTATTTGGTTGCTGATAGAATTGATTTCCAATAATGCAAAGGGCACGGATAGGACCAGCCATGCCACGCACGCATGCCGCGCTAGCTAGCTCCCCGTCGTTTCCATCGATGATGCAGGTGTGGCACCCAAAGCTTCCTGCTTGTAGCTGCCAGAGCGAGAGCTATGCGCCTCACTTATTAACGGTCCGGCTGTCTTTCTAGCGACGCGGCATGAGATACATGGCAGATGTGCGCGCGTGGACCAGATCGAGCAGCCACCGGCCAGGTCCTGAAGCTTTTCAGAGCGATAGGGCTGAATGCGCGGGAGTGACCCGGCGGGGCAGGGTGCGGCTGCAGAAAACAGGATGGGAGGAGGATCGGGTCCTCTCCGGTGGTGCAGGTTTTTGAAAACCGGTCCGGTTCACTATTTTATCCGATCTGATTTTCTAGTACTGTAGCGAACTTGCTAGCCTGCCGATTTTTACCGAAATCGAAAACTGGTGTGAGACCAGTTTTCAAAACCTTGCTCCAGTGATGAGTAAAATTCAGGGTACTATAGCGAAATAAAACAGGTGCGGGTCCGTACTCTCTTCTATTATACAGATTTTTGCTTCACCCGATCTGAACTCATCTTTATTAGGTAAATTTTTGCTTCATCCAACTCGAACCCAACCCGTTATTATTCTTCTAACAATGAGAAACCCAACACCTATCCGAAACCGACATCCATTTGTGTAACTATGACAGATAATGCAAATCTAACAGGGACTCAACATCTGCCCGAGACTCGACGGGTTCTGGTGTGGGTTTTATTTTTCACCCGTAGGTCTGGGTTCAGGTCTGAAAATGCATCCGCAAAATTTTTTTAAGTCGGGTGGGTTTTTACAAAACTCGACCCATTGCCTTCCCTACCGTTGATCAGGAATGGACGCACCAGATTCATCCGCCATAGTACTAGTGAACAGTATACCTGCTCCCTAACATTAAGGTACTGTAGTCATTGCTGCAGTACTCTGAAGATTACAGATCGCTGGAGAGGACCCCGATCCGTGGGTGGCCTTAATTCAGCAGCAATCGTGGCGGTTCAGCTGCTAGCATGCTCGCAGTACTGCTCCTGGTGCTCGGCGCGCTGTCGTTGCCTGAGTACGCAGGGCCGCTCCTGAGATTTTAGGGCCCGGTGCAAAACTACAAATTGAGACTCTTTTATAGAATGATTTGTAAATAAAATATATTATTTATAAAATTTTTATCAATTACTTTTATATATTTTTCTTAAAAAATTTGAACATTCCTAATGAGACGCAAAATCATTGATAATTGTATTGATATTAATCTTATCCACTAATCTATTCTCAATCTCGAGTAAAGAAGATATAGAGAATCACGTCATCAAATATATGCCTACTCGCTTAAGAACTGAGTATGTAAAAAAAATTTATTATATGTGATGTGTATATCTATCTCCTAATGAATAAAACTGCAAAAATACTATTTGCTTATTTGCAATTACTATATTAACCTAATTAATTAACTGTTATATTGAGTCGCTACTATATAAATTTTGTATATTACTTATATATGAGTAATTGAGGAGAGGCCCACTTGCCCCCCCCCCCCCCCCTCAGGGCCGGTCTCATCCTACGGCAGGATAGGATATGACGGTCGTGAAGTAGTCGTCGGGAGGCAATTGCGTGAGGACGAGGAGGAGTCGAGCTAAGTCAGGGAGGAGGCGAGCGAGGACGGTGATTCCAGCATTTTCTTGCTTTGGGCTCTGAATGTTACACATGCTACCGATTCATTAGGGTATGAAAGGGTTGGAATTGTACCATTCAATTTCAGGTACAGCCAAATAACCTGATGTCTTGAAAACGATTCGATTCTCCCTATTCTAGAAAGCCAAATAGGCACCAAGAGGCTAAGACCTGGAAAAAATAGCTCTCATGATAATTTTGTGAACTAATTCTCTATTCTAATTTTAAGAGTGCTTTACTTTCAATCACAAAATCAATCCTCCCACCCCCCTCCGCCTGCCCCACCCGCCTATCCGCTAGTTCCAGCCACACGACGTCGTCTTCTCTCCTCTTCCCCTCGCCTACCTCGGCTGTTCACCACTACCTTCCATCCTTTCCAACAGCGTACCGTCAACTCCTTTCCTTTTGATGGCCTGATAAGACATTCATTTTTCTGCTATGTGGCTCTAGCGTTTTCAGCGGTCTCAGATGATCTCTCTTTAGTTCATTGCTACTGCATTTTGATGGCTAATTTATTTAGCAGATTTGTCAATCTATTGTGTTCTGAAGTGAATTAGAGATGTTTCGAACAGTTTGTTTGCACTTTTTTCATAACAATCCCAATCAATGATGAAACTATTAACAATTAAAACTTTGCAGTGACCAAACAGTTTTTTTATATGTACCATGGCGTGTAAATCCATGGAGTCTGAAGTTACGAAATAAATTATCATTATACACTCAACACTAATGTCTTAAAGTCATACAATTTTTTTATATAAATGGGGTCAATGTGTCTTGTAGAAATTTATTAACACTAAAATCATAAAGATATATTAGCATAGGGGTGAACCATTTTAATAGCACTCCGGAGTTTAGATATTGTATGCAGGAAGCAAGGAGCATTACAACGACTTTGGACCGAATACTTCTTTGCTGCGTCCGTGGGATGAATTCAAAGTCTTCAGTAGTGCCGAACAGATTTGTCGTTATGACATTATATTGCTGGTTACTTTTATGATGTAGCAACTAGAAATTATATTAAAACTCTAGTAGCTAGTGACCACTTAGTATTTGAAATGTACCTTAGTTTTTCTAGGCCATATAGATATGTATATTAAGTTATGATTCATCACGAAGTATATGAATCCATGTGGAATTGAAACTTTCAGTTATATATACACGTGTGTTAATCATGTTGTGGGCTTTTCTTGATTTGCATGTATGATGGTTTAAGGTTTGTGGATCTGTTTGTATTAATATTGGATTTTTTAATGTATAATACCCAATTTCCTACAGTTTATGTACGTGGAAAAGTACATATTGGTCACATAATGGACACAAGATATGACAAGTTAAGTGTTGGGAAAGGCAAATAAGTATTGTAAATGTCTACTGTTCGCATATATGTTAACTGTCAGTGAAGGTACATGAGTACACTACAAATAAATTGTCGACGTACGTAAGTATTAACTGTCGGAAAAGTTTTTCCCAATGATTTCTAGCGCGATTGTTTTCAAAGTATCAGCATAACTTTTCCTGCCAGTCAGTCAGCCGGTAAATGTGATATTTAACAACTGAATAAAATATTGGAAAAAGGTTGAAATGGTATAGTGGGTTGTAATAACAACAAGCAAAGAAACCCATTGATAAATTAATGTTTGTAAGACATTACGAAACGGAGTTGCGTACTGGTGTTTCACAGATGTCATCACTACTGTACACACTGAAGTCATCATAGATTCATAAGCCCAGAAAATGTACATGAATTTTCAATTTTATCCCTATTTGAAGTCAACGTTTTGCAGCGCACAGATATACTATACTGTCATGTTTATGGCTTGTACGCAAAGTATTGCATTGACTTAATAAGGGATAGATTCTCCATCTACAAGAGAACGTGAAGTGTAGGACAGGTACCATGCATGCTGAAAGCTTCTTCAATTTTTTCTGATTTTCATTCAACATAATAGAATCGAACTAATGGGCTGCATGTGGATTGTTAAAATATATTAGTATGCTCATCCGTCGAGAGTTAATTAGAAGTACGACCTGTCGAATTTTTCACTTCATCTTCATTTACCTTGATGGCCTTTTGACTTGTACTGATAGCTTTGCCAGGTTCGAAAGGACGACTTGGCATATATAAACTGAAAGTCACATGCGGTCCGCTGACCAAATGGTTTCGGAATTTCCGGGGAGCATTTTGCGGCCGCAGTTCTGAGTTATCTAGTACGTCCAAGGCAATTTTATATGTAATAAAATTTTATATGCGGCAAAACAAGGATCTTTGACTTTGAACGCAGAGAATGGAGTGCAGTATTATAACTCAAAACCCAAGAACAATTGCTGCTATAGCTTGTATGGCGCCCAGTTAGAGCTTCCTATATATGTGTCTGGCCACGGACCTCCATCATCACCTCTCTCTCTCTCTCTCTCTCTCTCTCTCTCTCTCTCTCTCGTGTTCTCAGGATATATATATATATATCCTCCTCTAGCGAGCTTTCGTCCACAAATCTATCAGGATGGCCTCCCATCTCAAGGTGGCAGCCATCGCCACAATTTGCACCATGCTGGTCCTGTCTATTTCGCCAGGTTCGGCAGCAGCACAGCGTCTCTGCAGCAACTGCAACAAGGACTGCGCGTCATCGTGCTCGGGCTCTGGATCCGGCTCATGCGCCATTTGCAGCACCGAACCCGACTCCGCCGGGTGCGAGTCCTGCAAGAAGGCTTACTATTATAAATGCATGAACTGGTGCATGAGCTCCTGCCAAGCCAGCTGCACAAATGGCTGAACGGGCCGAATAGACATGTTACTCTTTACATAGATGTGTGGACTCAATATAAATAAAGCTACTACCAGCAATATCCCTATGCATCCCATATATATGCTGTTCCTATATATGAAATGTTACGTGAATCTTGTTAGATATATATCTGCGTTTTATGTCTCGTTTACCATGTTGTTTGTGGTGTGGTGAAAATTTGTAATAAGAAACAGGTTTTGTGCTTTATGCAAAGGCTGGAAATATGTTATATTTCCATTATCTAAAAATGTGCATTTTATATGTAATAATTCCTTTGTTTTCTCCTGACAAGAATCTATATGATAATAAAATTATCTGTTTTATTTTATTTACTACTATCATTCTAGCTTCCTATGATTTTTGTAAATATGGTTGAAATAATTTTTGCTTATATTTCTATCTTTATCTCTCACTCCTTTTTATTTGTTGTGCATCATATCTTTTTCATCTCTCCATAAATCTTATGCATAGAACTAAAATGAAAAATAAATCTAAATGGAAGGAGCTATCACCCAACTAATCCATATGAAGGCTCCACGGATGCGCATACAAATTTCATTTTTATTCTTTACGTGTCTCGGTTTCGCCTAGGGAATTGTTGGTGAAAAATATATAAGAAAAATGTATCCCACCAAAATATTCCCCTACGTACTTAAAAAAACATGTTGTTTTAGAGCCATTCCAACAAATACTTAAACAAGGGATCTGGAGGATCCCTTGCTGCTCATACCCAAATGCCCGCACCGCTGGATCAAGAAGCTTAATGAAGCTTTAAGTGTTCCACATGTGCACGAGAATCTTTTCCCTCTCCTCCCCATGTCCTATAAGGATTGGTATGTACCCTCGTGGCACCTTATCCTTCTTCGCCATTCTATCTTCTTCCTTGCTTCCTTGAAGCACAGAACTGATCCTCACATTCCCCATATACATCGCGTTGTGTGGTAGTGGAGTATAGTAGAAGGAAGATTTGTTTACATGATACCGGGTTTAAATATTCTTGACTGTAGCGCATTATGTGATGTGCTACAAACAATGATTTTTGAACCATGTGTCATGTAGATAAATTTCCCACAGTAGAATATTGCATAAAAGTCTGTAGCACATTATGTGATGTGCTACAAACAATGATTTTTGAACCATGTGTCGTGTAGATAAATTTCCCATAGTAGAATATTGCACAAAAGTCATACATGATATATATATATTAGATAGGCAGTCTCTACCTGATAGAATTTTAGGCTTGCAAGTTTAAATATATTATTTATGTTTTTATTTTTTTAAGTTCAGATTTATATTGCCAATATATCCCTGATTGTAAGTTTATTCTTTGAGGCCCCCATATGTGCTATTGGTAGAGGAAATTAGTAGCCACCAACAACCTATTCTTTGCTGGCTTGAGGTTTTGACTTCATTTTATTGTGCCACCTATATGGATTGATTGCGCCAATCCTGTTTTTTATGATGCATAATGAAGATTAAGTTGCTGATGTGCATAGATCAGCTTGTGTCTAGAGAGCTACTTGGTATTTGGCAAATATATGAGGTCCTCAACGTTCTTTTTATTGAATGAATCAAAATAGATATGATTGAGATGTAAGAGCAACTCCAGCAGATATTTAAAAGTTGACTATCTAAATTCATGTTTAGGTTGTTGACAAATTGGTATTGATAGCTATAAAAGTTCTCATCTTCAATAGCTATTGAGTACCCATATTTAGCTACTTAGAAATGTGAAATAGGTACTATGTTTAAGTATCTATTAGAGTTGCTCTAATATCTGTCACCATAATATTATGATTCAGTTGTTTACTCTCATCATTGAGCTGATTTTGTGGCAAGTGTACTACTTTTTGTATTTATGTTTTGTTTATATGAAGTCAACACTTCAATATTTGTATTTGACATTGAATTATTGAAGCTCCATTTTGTACTTTAGTTTAAAAGCCTGCCTGTACAGTATATATATCTATTTGTGTATGTAAATCCTAGCTAGGTATGGCCAAGTAACTCCAGGAACAAAATAATCGAGGGCATGAACTAAGTTACGGGTTTGCTTTTTCTACTGAAATCAGAAGCATTAAATAAGCTAGATTTTGCTTTAACAATTGTGTAATTGTGTGCATGTAATTTTTTATATTAATCAAATTAAGAGATAACGTTTTTTATGGAAATGATCTTTTTTTTTAACGAAGAGGTAACCAGATCCAAAAGGCTAGACTGCCCAAATAAATGAAGTCCATGCCGACCCACGAAGCCACGACCCCACGGCGCTGCCGCCGGCTGGCCGTCTCTTCCTCAGTCTGCACAGTCCCCTCCCCTCCACAGTCCACTCCGCCGTCTTCCTCGGTCGGTCCACAGTTCCGGATCTCGCTTCTCCCGTGGGGGCTGGTGCGACGAGAACATCGAGTTCGTCAATGGCAGCGGAGGCATCCACTGTCTCCAAAAATTTGCAGGCCGCCCATCGTTTCCTTGTTACTGGCTCATTTCTCACACGTTTTGCTCTCAGGCATGCGAGGGCTCTGAGCAAAGCTTTTGAATTGTTTCTATGTGACTAGGACGGCTGACCGCGACACAAACGAATGGAATCGCCTCTATGAGGCCTGGGAGTGCAAGAGAAAGGCAGCGGAATTGAAGCGGTGGAGGTGGGGATGAGGATGCCAATCTGCACGTGGATCGCCATGACGGTGGAGAGATGGCTTCCCTGCATATCTGCAGTATCGGTATCATTTTGAACTACCAATTCTTAGAGTAGCACTGTATAGTAATAGTGGAGCAGTTGGTTTCCATCAAATTGCAATGCAAGGGTTTGCCTTGTCGGTGTTCTGACCACGGGCACAGCAAAATTCACGTAATCGGAGAGGGATGGGGTGCGTTCTTCGTATTCGATGTGGCCTAGTCTACGGAAGACTATGAGAGTTAACCTAATTCGGGCCACCTAAGAGGTGTAACAGCCTACGTCCAGGGAGAGAGTGGCTGTATCGTATAAGCTCGTAGTAGTATTACAATGGCGAAAAGGTTCGGGGAAGAACCCTAACGCTTGAGTGTAGTGTGCTGTGTGACTTATGAATCTATCAGGGCCATATCGTCTAACATCCCCAGCATCTCTTTATATAGGGTCAGACTGGAGTTATATGGCTTAGAGCCTCTCTCTGACGGGTGGGACTGTGATCTTCTAACGAGGTCAATCTTCTGGCGCCCGCTGGCACCGGAGCAGACGGTCGGCATCCTTCGACTATCCTTTCGTCTATTTTCGGAAGGCAAATGCATCTTTACCGTTTGTCTTTACCGCCCATCGAGCAGCTTTAACTCCCGTCGGAACGCTTTACCTCCTTCTGAGCAGCTTTACCTTCTTGTCGGGTTGCTTTATCTCCTGTGGCACGTCTGTCAGAAATCTCTATCCGGTCAGAAATCTCTGCGTCTGTCAGATGTTGACCATTGGAGCGGTGGCCGGTCCCGAGGGTCGGCTGGGTCTTGCCGTCATCCGGCCCCGACCCTAGAGTGGCCGGGCCGGTGCCTTCGGGCAACTCTGGCTGTCAAAAATCATCGCGTTCGGGTTGCTGCGACCCCAGGGGTCGGATCGAGCCCTCAGGTTTTGGCGTGACTAAGTCCTCCGCGGACCGCGAGTTGGGCTGTGGGCCGCATCTCGCAGCTAGGCTTCATATTTATGCTGGGCCCATTAAGTACCCGAGGTACATGGTCCCAACAGTAGCTCCGAGCCCTGCGCCGTTTGTGATCTCATTGAGGCAGCATCGGGCTGATCCCAAGTGAGCTTCGGCGACTGATCCTGTGGTGGTGCGCGAGCGCGCCCGCAGGGCATAGCCCTCAAGCCCTCGGGCGATCCGAAAGGTCGATCGCAGGTTTGGTTGAACTTTTGATGCGTGCGCCCCTTGCTCCAGACCGGCTCAGGCTGAGATGTGAGACTCAGATCCCCCGACCGACGGGGGTCGAGACCGGCTTTGTTGGCGACCGGTCTTCTCTTCGTAGGTTCCTAGAGTGAGCCGATCGGGTCAGCATGTTCTCATGATCAGCACCGCGCCTAGGTCCGACCAAACAGATTGGGATCAGCACTGTGTTTCATAGTAGGCTTTGCTGGTACCAACCGTAAGATGGCGACGTCACGTGCTTCGTCCAGCTGATCCAAGGCCCAGCTGATCCAAGGCGTCCTGCCGCGCCGCTTCCGACCTCTACTCGTCGTAGGCTCGGACCCTCGAGGAGTCGTAGTCGAGGTCGGTCGGCAGTACGGCCTCCGCTCCAAATGTCATGAAGAAAGGAGTAAACCCAGTGGTCCTGTTAGGAGTCATTCGTAGGCGCCACAGTACGGACGGTAGTTCCCGCACCCATCGTCCAGTCGCCTGCCTGACAGAGTCATAGATCCGGGACTTTAAGCCTTGAATCACCATCCAGTTAGTCCCGCTCGACCTGACCGTTGGTCCTCGGGTGGGCTACGGAGGCGAAGTCAAGCCGGATGTGGTATTCCTTCGCAAAATTCCTGGAAACGTCGACCAGTAAACTGCGTGTCATTGTCAGTGATGATGGAGTGTGAGACCTCAAATCGGCAGATGATGTCGTGGAAGAATTCAACCGCCCGGTCGGAGCTTATGCTGGGACCGGCCTAGGCTCGATCCACTTGGTGAATTTATCGACGACGACGAAGAGGTGGGTGAAGCCCTCGAGCGCTTTTCGAGAAGGCCCGAGAATGTCGAGCCCCCAGACCGCAAAGGGCCACGTGATCGAGATTGTCTGGAGCTTTTGAGCCGGCATGTGTGTCTGTCGGGCGTAGTATTGATAACCTTTGCAAGCGCGGACGAGTTGCTCGGCGTCGGCAACTGCTGTGGGCCAGCAGAACCTCTAGCAAAAAACTTTTCTGACTAGGGCCCTCAGGGCGGCATGATGACAGCAAATGCCCGAGTGAACGTCATCGAGGAGATGCATGCCCTCCTTCCCGAGGGATACAACGTTGGAGAATACCGCTGGCGCTTCGCTTATAAAGCTCATCGTCGGCGATGACATCAGCTTTGACTCGACGTGCAACCCCGCCTGGCCTCGCTGGTGTTGGTTGGGAGAGTGCCATAGTGGAGGAAGGCGAAGATGTCTCGAGACCAGTCGAGGACGACTGCCATGACCTCTGGCTCTGGGATAGAGGTCAGCTCGTCGATCGCTGGCTCGACTTTTGTGTCGGCAATGTCTTCCTTGAGCTTGATGGATGGCTTGGAAAGAATCTCGAGGAAGACATCGTCAGGGACCGCGTCTCGCCCAGAGGCCATTTTGGCTAGGGCGTCGGCCGCCTCGTTGTTGCGGCGCAGGACATGATGGAGCTCGAGTCCGTCGAACTTGTTTTTGAGCTTGCGAACTTCTTGGCAGTAGGTTTCTATCTTTAGGTCTCTGCAGCTAGAGACCTTCATGACTTGGTTGGCTACGAGTTCGGAGTCGCCCTTGACGTAGAGCCGTCGGACGTCGAGGGTGAGCCATTCGGAGGCTGTGGACCAAGGCTTCATACTCGGCAGCGTTGTTGGAGGCTTGGAAGTGAATTTGTAGCACGTACTATAATCTATCGCCCCTCGGAGAGATGAGTACGACGCCAGCTCTCGAGCCCCTCAGCATGCAGGAGCCGTCGAATAACATTGTCCAATGCTCAAGGTCGGCAGGGGTCCTCGGTTCTTGAGCCTCCATCCACTCGACGATGAAATTGGTGAGAGTCTGGGACTTGATGGCTTGGCGTGGCACGTAGGTGATGTCGAGGCTCATGAGCTCCATAGCCCACGTAGCGATCCGCCCGACCACATCTTTGCCATTGATGATTTCCTTGAGCGGGAAACTCGTCACCACCTGGACGTAGTGGCTGTTAAAGTAGTGGCGCAGCTTGCGGCTGATGATGAGTACGGCGTAGATTAGTTTCTCCAGCTGAGTGTACCGAGTCTTTGCGTCGGCCAGCACCTCGCTGATGAAGTAAACGGGCCGTTGAACCTTTAAGGCCCAACCCTCCTCCGAGCGCTCGACGACGAGAACAGTGCTTACGACCTTAGTTGTCACGGGAATGTAGAGGAGTAGAGGCTTACCAGGGGTCAGTGATGTCAAGATTGGTGGTGTAGACAGCAGAGCCTTGAGTTGTTCGAATGCGTCCTGGGCCTCGGACTTGCGCAGGAGTCGGTAGAAAGACATGGCCTTCTCTCCGAGTCGGGAGATGAAACAGCTGAGTGCTGTCAAGCACCCGATGAGCTTCTAGACCCCTTTGACATTGTTGATGGGTCCGAGGTTGCGGATGGCTGTGATCTTCTCAGGGTTGGCCTCGATGCCGCGCTCGAAGATGACGAAACCGAGCAGCTTGCCGGAGGGGACGTCGAAGACGCACTTCTCGAGGTTGAGTTTGATGCGGTACCTCTGAAGGTTGGCAAACGTCTCCTCCAGGTCTTCGATGAGGCCGGTAGCTTGTCGGGTCTTGATGACGACGTCGTCAATGTAGACCTCCAGATTCCGACCCAACTGGTCATGGAAGCACTTCTGCATGCAGCGCTGACAGGTGGCGCCGGCATTCTTGAGCTCGAACAGCTTGGTGACGTAGCAGAACAAGCCGAATGGTGTGATGAAGGATGTGCTCAGCTGATCGGAATCGCGCATAGAGATCTGATGGTACCCGGAGTGTGCATCGAGAAAACTAAGGGTCTCGCAGCTGGCGGTGGAATCGACCACTTGATCTATACGTGGCAACGGAAACGGATCCTTTGGGCATGCCTTGTTGAGGCTCGTATAGTTAACACACATTCTTTATTTCCCATTGTTCTTCTTAACCATTACAGGATTGGCCAACCACTCGGGGTGATGTACCTCTTGAATGAACTTAGCATCCAGCAGCTTCATTATCTCTTCTCCGATGGCCCAACGCTTCTCGTCATCGAAACGTCAAAGTTGTTGCTTCGCCGGTTTAGACCCGAGAAGGATATTGAGGGAGTGCGCGATGACCTCCTTCAGGATGTCCGGTATATCGGATTGTGCCCAGACGAAGACGTCCCGATTCCATACAAGGAAGTCGACGAGCGCGCTTTGCTATTCGCTGGAGAGCGAGGTCTCGACCCTGGCTTTCTTGGTCTGGTCGGAGGGGTCAAGAATGATCTCCTTGGAGTAATCGACAGCTTGGAGTCGAGGGTCGGATCCGACTCTTTGGTCCTTCGGATCTCCTCGAGCTGGGCCGACCCAGAGAGGGCGACAGCCAGCTCGAAGCTCTCCTGCTCGTAGGCGAGTGCGTGTTTGAAATGAGATGACACTGTGATGACATCCTTGGGCCCCAGCATCTTCAGCTTCAGGTAGACGTAGTTGGGGACGACCATGAACTTAGCGTAGCACGGCCTGCCGAGGATGGCATGGAGGGTGCCAGAGAATTCGACCACTTCGAAGGTGAGCCACTCGATCCTAAAGTTATTGCGATCGCCGAAGGTGACCGGGAGGGCGATCTAGCCCAGGGGTACCGCGCTGCCTCCGGGAATGACTCCGTGGAAGGGAGCGTGACTCGGGCGAAGGTCGGACACCGAGTGTTTCATGGCCTTGAAAGTGTCGATATAGAGGATGTTGAGGTCGCTACCTCCGTCCGTGAAGACCTTGGTCAGGCGTGTGGTGCCGACGATCGGATCGAGCACCAGAGGCAGACGGCCCGGCTGATGCACGTGGTCCGGGTGGTCGGACCTGTCGAAGGTGATCGGGGCCTCCGACCACTTGAGGTAGGTTGGACGGCGGGGTCGGCAATGTTGACCTCCCGCCATGTCTGCTTCTGATGGCGCCAAGACTCGCAAGCCACTGGCCCGCCGAAGATCATGAGACAATCCTTCGGCTCGGGAAAGGCAGTGTTAGCGTTACCCTTGGCCTCCTTGGCCGAGGGGTCGGGACGAAGAGCTTGACGAGAGTCCGACCGAAAGTTACCTTTGAAGAACTGCTTCATCAAGTGGCAGTCTCGAAGGCTGTGCTTGACGGGGGTCGAGTGGTTTGTGTAGGGCTTGTCGAGCAGCTTCTCAAAGTGGTTGTTGTGGTCCGCCAGCTTCCTTGCTTGGGATCGGGGCTGTCATTCGGCGACGGCCACGAACTCGTCGTCGTGCGGCCAACCCCTTTTAGGCCTCTTGATGCTCGAACTGCCCCGAGACCGGTCGTCGCGGCGGTCGTGACGTCGGTCAGAGCAGTGATCTAGCTTGCAGTCGGGCATGGACTTCTCCTTGTCTTTGCCCCGGTATCAGTCGAAGTTGGCCTGAACGGCCTCCTCCCCAGTCACGAACGTGGTGGCGATGTCGAGGAGGGCGCGGGTCGTCCGAGGGTTTTTACACCCCAGCTTGTGGACGAGTGCCTTGGAGGTCGTGCCACAAGTGAAGGTGTTGATGACGTCAGCGTCGCTCACGTCGGGCAGCTCGTTGCGCTTGCGTGAAAAGTGCTGGATGTAATCTCAGAGCGATTCGTCTGACCTCTGCTTGCAGTTCTTGAGGTCTCACGAGTTAGCTGGGCGAGTGTAAGTCCTTCGAAAGTTGCCAACGAAAATGCGCCAGAGGTCGGACCAGTCGTCGATGCAACCCTCGGAAAGGTGCTCGAGCTACCCCCTGGCCGAGTCGGACAAGAAAAGGGGCAAGTACTGGAAGGCAAACAAGTCGTCCGCACCCTCGGCTATGCAGGCGAGGCGATAATCTTCGAGCCAGTGGGTAGGGTTTGTTTCACCAGAGTACTTGACGATGTTGGTTAGAGCGCGGAATCTTTGCGGAAATCTTGCTCGACGGATGAGCGTCCCGAACGCTCGGGATCCGACCCCGTCAAGACTGGGGCTTCGTGAGCTGTGGCTGCGCTGCCGATCGCCGCGGTCGAGAGTTCGTTCATGTCTGGACTTGGCGTAGTGCTGGCGAATAGATCTAGCTGGTGGCAGAGGGTCTCGAACCTCGGTGCGACCACCATAGATGTCGCGGGCCGGGCTCCGTAGGTCGGTGCGCGGTTGCTAGCTGCTGCGGATCTCAAACTGCTGCGGTCGAAGTCATGATTCAGGTTGCTGGAGCGTGCCGTGGAGATAGACGCGTAAACGGTCATAGGTCTCCCTCAGCATGAGGTTGTCGGACGTGGCCGACTCGTCGAGAACGTAGGCCGCCGCCGCCAGGTTCTTGAGCGGACTATCGAAGACGGGCGTGCCGCCGTCCATGATCTGCTGGTAGGTGGATCGCAATCGGACTCGGGCACCGCTGCTCGTCGCGGCAGCTGCCTGGGATGTTGGCGTCGGCAGCAACAGCTTTGTGTCGGAGAGCCTGCGCGACGATGGACAATGCCTAGTGACGTGGAGACGTGTCACCGTCCGAAGTCTTTCCAGGAGTCGGCTCCGCCGCGGTCTTAGGAGCGTGCAGCATGAAGCACTCCCTCGACGGGTTGTGACCCAGCACAGTGCGAACCCGACGACGGCGGGCCGCATGCTTCCTACGCGGGGCCTGAAGATGAAGCTTGCCACCATTGTCTGCGACGAAGTCCAGACTTCCAAAGCAGAAGGCCTGGCCGGCAGTAAAGGTGAGGGGACGTGCCACGATCGACCATCATGAGAGATGAAAACCGTAAAGCTCGTGAAACGGAGGTGGGAGACTGAAGTCTCTCCCACCAAGGTGAAGATCGAAGCCATCGAAAAAGGTGAAGCGAAAACGCACCACAAAATCCCCTTCCTAGCGCGCCAACTGTCGGTGTTCTGACCACCGGCACAATAGAATTTACGTAATGGAGAGGGATGGGGTGCGCTCTTCGTATTCGATGTGACCTAGTCTACGTAAGACTCGAAGAGTTAACCTGGTTCGGGCCACCTAAGAGGTGTAACACCCTTTGTCCAGGGAGAAAGTGGCTGTATCGTATAAGCTCGTAGTGAGATTACAATGGCGGAAAGGTTCTTGCATGGGGAAGAACCCTAACGCTTGAGTGTAGTGTGCTGTGTAACTTATGAATCTACCAGGGCCGTATTATCTAACATCCCTAGCATTCCTTTATATAGGGTCAGACTGGGGTTACATGGCTTAGAGCCTACGCAACTTGACGGCCCTCTGACGGGTGGGGCCGTGATTTTCTGACTGTCCTTTCATCTATTTTCGGAAGGCAAAGTCATCTTTACCGTTTGGCTTTACCGTCCGGCGGGCAGCTTTAGCTCTCGCCGGAACGCTTTACCTCCTTCTGAGCAGTTTTACCTTCTTATCGGGTTGCTTTATCTTCTGTGGCAGTCTGTCAGGAATCTCTGTTCGGTCAGGAATCTCTGTGTCTGTCAGAGGTTGACCGTTGGAGCGGTGGCCGGTCCCAAGGGTCGGCCGGGTCTTGCTGTCGTCCGCCCCGACTCTGGAGTGGCCGGGCCGGTGCCTTCGGGCAACTCTCGCTGTCGGGAATCGTTGCGTTCGGGTTGCTGCGACCCTAGGGGTCGGATCGAGCCCTCGATTTTTGGCGTGACTAAGTCCTCCGCAGACCGTGAGATGGGCTGTGGGCTGTGGGCCGCATCTCGTAGCTAGGCTTCGTATGTATGCCGGGCCAATTAAGTGCTCGGGGTACATAGTCCCGACACCTCTTTTAAAGGGTGATTATATTTCACGATGCTAATCAAAGGGTTGATATTACTATTTGACTGAGCCTGGACAGTCTCTTTTTATCCTTTTTTTTATTAAACCTATCGCACCAAAGTTGCTGATGCACACCACACGATCAACAATTCTTTGTAATCTAGAATCAGATGGAGTATGAGATATCATGCTTCTTAATAGGCTTCAATTTCCTTTTTAGAAACTATGAAAGACAAAGCCCCCCTTTGGTAGAGCTCCACTTTCAGTCATGATGGAATCACTTCTCACAGAGAATCACTTCTAGAGAAGCTATATCAAAGGGGCCTTAAGTAAGGATTAAGGAGTTTGTAGTTCAAATCCCCTGATTCAGGTGGCAGATTGGTTACTGGGTGAAGATGATATCTTGGATAACCTGAAAAATCAAGTTGTACTACCGATGCACATGCTGAAGCACCGAGGAACATACACTGCCATCTGGTAACATGTACAGGGAATGAAAGAAGTATAGAAGGGATAGAAAAAATTAATGACTGACCTATTGGTATCCTTTGTGGATCCCTGCACCCGGTTGAATGGGTTAGTTTTAGCAAAAACAAATCTTTTCTTTTTGAACTGGGATAATTCCCTTTCAAAAGAGTATTGATAAAAGCGAACTCGCAGCATCATCTTCACTGAACAGAGGCTAAATTGCAGATGGAAGCACGCTCTCCTCCTCGTCTTCTGCGTTTTCCTTAGGTGCTTCTTCCCCAGATACCTGATGTTGGAACTGAATCAGATTGGTTTGCATTCCCACCGTCTGGTGCCGTTGTTGTGCTCTCGTCACTTCTGCCACCGTCTGAAGAAGCCCTTCAAAACCTCGCACATGATTTTCCTGAATAACAACTTATAGATGTGCTTGGTTCATGATTCGTGGCAGAGGTTTACAACACTTGTACAAGAGGACACTACAAACAAAGCCTCCCTGCACATGATTTTGCTGATGCCTTCCATACATCTTCGCTTGAGCTAAGCTAATAAATTCACAACTTGCACGGAAATGAAGAGGAAAAAAACAGGAGAGAAGCCATCGTCATGACTTTGGCTTTCGGATGGTACCAATGATCGATCTGAAGACCTTGGCTGTACAGGGGATATGGAGGATTCCTTGCTGCTCATACCCAAACTCCTGCACCGCCAGATCAAGAAGCTCAATGAAGTAAGGTTGCTTTAAGTGTTCCACATGCACGAGAATCTTCTCCCGCTCCTCCTCATGTCCTATAAGGATTGGTATGTACCCTCGTGGCACCTTGTCCTTCCTAGCCATTGTCTCCTTTATCTTCTTCCTTGCTTCATTGAAGCACAGAACTGATCCTGTATTCTCCATTATATATTGTGCTGTGTGGTAATGGAGTATAGTACAATATTGCATAAAAGTCATACATGGTTTGCATAAATATATTAGATTGGCAGTCTCTACCTGATAGAAGGCTTGCAAGTTTAAATATATTACTTAAGTTTTTATTTTTTAAAGTTCAGGCTTATATTGCCAATATATCCCTGATTGTAAGTTTATTCTCTAAGGCCCCTGTGTGCTATTGTTAGAGGAAATTGGTAGCCATTAAGCCGCATATTCTTTGCTGGCTTGAGGTCTTGACTTCATCTTAGTTGCCACCTGTCTTGATTGATTACGCTATCCTGTTTTTTTATGATGCATTATGAAGGTTAAGTTGCTGGAGTGCATATATCAGCTTGTGTCTGGAGAGCTACTTGGTATTTGGCAAGTATATGAGGTCCTCAGCGTTATTTTCTTATGAATGAATCAAAGTAGATATTATTGAGATGTAATATCTATCACCATAATTAGAGGATTCAGTTGTTTACTCTCATCATTGAGCTGATTTTGTGGCAAGTGTACTACTTTTTGTATTTATGTTTTGTTTATGCGAAGTCAACACTTCAATATTGATATTTTGACATGAATTATTGAAGCTCCATTTTGTACTTTATGTCCTTATGGGTCCTTTTCTTTGTGGGGATATACTTTTTTTTTCTTTTTGAGTCGTTGTGGGGATAGACTTAGTGAGTTAGCGTCTAAGTCTACTTTGTGACTTCTCTTATTATAAGCATGGTTGTCTATGATGCTGTAAGCTTTAGCGCAATATAAGTTGATCCTTAAAGTGTTACGACAGACAGTGATGTGGATAATAGCTGTCAGAGTAAATTATCAGGATTGCTCGAAGAACTCATCTGTCATCAGTCAGCGCCCTCTGTAGCAGACTAGCAGTTCGTTGACTTTGTTTTAGTATGAAATAAAATGTTCATTTTTGTAAGGAACATGATTGTATATGAATATGAAATGGGCAAGCCTGTTTTCAGTGCAGCACGGTTGAAACCAGCAGGCAGGATGAATGAATCGTGTCGGTGTTCTGACCACCGGCACAGTACAAAATACGATCGTGGGTGTGGTATGCCTTCGTATTCGATGTGGCTTAGTCTATGGAAGACTTAAAGGGATTTTTATCTGGTTCGAGTCACCTCGAACGGTGTAATACCCTACATCCAGGGGGTGGTTTATCTTGACGAGAGAGTACAAAAGGTCAGATTCTCTCTTCGGAAGAGGATCTGCCACCTAGATCGTGGGTGCTCGATGCACGTATTCATGGAGTTGCTTGCGCGTAGACGGCTACGTGTACGGGCTCTGGGTTTTAGTTTTTCTGTATGTTCGTTCTCTTTGTTTTATCGCTCTCCGGGTCCCCTTTATATAGGGCGATCCGAGGTTATAGGATGGTGGTCCTTACGTGATCCTACTGTCTCGCTGACAGGTGGGTCCTCCACTGTCGTTGCCATCATTCATTATAGCCACGCGCGGGCGTGGCCCGTCGCGTCGTACGCAGCTGCGGACACTGTAGCGTCTGTCCGGCACTGTAGTGTCAGCCACAGTGCCGTCGGGTCTTGTCCGTTGACTCCCGCGGCTTGTCTGGCTCTGCAGCTTCAGCTGGAGTGTCGTCGTGGTGAAACCCGTCCCGTCCCGTCAGAGCGGTTGGCGGTTGGTCACCGGAGTAAATATGACATAACGCCGTACCTACCCCCAAGGATCGGTCCCCGGAGGTCGGCGTCACCGTACGTCTTAACGCGGCTAAAACTTGTCTTTCGTAGACCATCGCCTCGGAGGTCGAACCGCGCGTTCGTGTGCCGTCGTCCGACCTCTAAACTCCTCGGGGTCATAGCTCACGTGTACGAGTACGGGTCGTCAAAGACTCGGGCTACACGATCCCGACAAATCGTGCTTCAATATTTTTCACTTCAGATCTCTGAGGTGCTTCGGAGTGCATTAATCGAGAGAATTCAGCTCAACATCATGAGTCACCTGAGAAAAAGCTCTTAGATCGTTATCGTCCAAATATTTAAGTAGCTTTGAGTTGAATAAGAAACCAAACACATCATCAAAGGACTTCAATTACTCAAGCCGACTATCTAATGAAGCAATTGCAACATAAATGATGATAATAATGATTTTATAAATGTTGTCTTTCTTTTTTTATCATCATTTTGTTCATGAAATTGCCACTTCTATCTACTTTGACATTTTGTAGGAAATTCTGGGTCTACATTCACATTCGATGTAATATCTTTTGGCTTTCACAATAAATGATTCTTTCGACAATTTAAGACTCAGTTTATTGGGCTTTGATAATTTAACACTCGGCTCATATGTCATCGTCTTATGTATGAGTGTCGAATTCTCAAAGCTAAAAAAACATAGTCAAAAATTATAAAAAAGGCAATAATTTCATGCGATATTACAACACAAATAGAGCAATTCAGAGCCAGTGCTCTCCGAACACCAGTAACGCCACCCTTCGGTTTTCACTTTAGCAAACACCATTTATTCAGTTGTCACTGCCCCATTTGGAATATGGAAATTTCCATTTTTATTTTTTTGTCAAATTGAATTTATTTCTGTGAAATTCTGTGAGTTATAAAAACCTTACAAATGGAAGGGAAAAAAAAAAGCAATTCAGAGCCAGTGCTCTCGATATATCCCTCCGAGTCAACGCGCCGGCCACACCTCATTCATCCCTTCCGAGATCCATCTCTGCAAGCAGCGGTCTCCGTCCAACGAAATCACCGATCATGTCCGGCGACACGTCGGCGCACGTGGTGGAGGACTTCTTCGGCGTGGTCCGGCTCTTCAGCGATGGCTCCATCGTCCGCGGCGACCAGTCCGTCCTAATGCCGGCAGAGACAGTCTCGGTCCCAGCCGTCCCCGGCGTTCAGTGGAGGGACGTCGTCTACGACACGACGCGCGGCCTCCACGTTCTGGTGTACAAGCCGTCGGTGGCCACCGGCGAAGGAGCAGGTAAGCTCCCCGTGTTCGTGTACTTCCACGGCGGCGGCTATTGCATTGGAACATACAACCAGCCAGGATTACCCGACCTGTTCCGTCAACGCGTCGCGGCCGAGCTACCCGCCGTCGTCCTCTCCGTCCAGTACCGCCTCGCCCCCGAGCACCGCCTCCCTGCGGCCATCGAGGACGGCGCGACGTTCCTCTCCTGGCTGAGCAGGCAGGCGACGCTCGGCGCCGGCGCGGAGCCGTGGCTCGCGGAATTGGCTGACTTCTCCCGGACCTTCGTGTCCGGCGTGTCGGCCGGCGCCAACCTGGCCCACCAGGTCGTGGTCCAGGCCTCCTCTGGGCAGATCGCGCTTGGCCCTGTCCGCGTCGCCGGCTACGTCCTCTTGTCGGCCTTCTTTGGCAGCGTCGAGCGCGGGGCGACCGAGTCGGATCCTCCGGTCGGCGTGTCGTTGACGGTGGAGATGTCCGATCAGCTCTGGCGCATGGCGCTGCCATTGGGCGCCACCAGGGACCACCCGGTGGCGAACCCGTTCGGCCCGGATAGCCCGGCACTGGAACCTTTAGCGCTCCCGCCGGTGCTTGTCGTGGCGCCAGAGCTCGACGTGCTCCACAGCCACGTTCTGCGCTACGCGGCGAGGCTGAAGGAGATGGGGAAGGCCGTCGAGCTCGCCGAGTTCAAGGGAGAACAGCATGGTTTCTCCGTCCGAAAGCAGGGCGAGGCGAACGAGAAGTTGATGCGAATCTTGAAGCGGTTTGTACACTAAGCTAGGTGAACCGGTGGCGTCAACTTGATCTTGGTCGTACTCACGTCCATCATTTTAGTATATTCTCAATTTACCAATAATTTTACCTATGCACTTAACATCTTCGTTAAGAAAGTAAAGGCCTAGGTGGCCAATCTATGCCATACCACAATTTTGGTAGGCCACAATAACTTTAATAATTACTTGTTTCATTGCCAAATTCATAGCATGTCGTAATTGTTCAATAGGATTCTAGTTTATTTCTCTTGTTAAAATTTGTCAAAATTATGACGCGGCGCGTCACAATTAAGGCGTTTCAAAATTCAGTGGTAGCACAAACAGATCCTAAGACTGCACTAGTTCCACAAATACAGAAAAATATATTTTGCAGAATACCAAGGAGTAGGAACCGGCTCATTTTATGAAAACCAGTAAAACTGGTTCGATAGAGCTAGCAAAACTGGTCAATTTCTTCAAAACCAAATTTGTACATTGTAGCAAAATGGTTTACGACTAATTTACAAATAAACCAGGTAGTTCATGGTGAGTATTATAGTTTTCTTTTCAATACCAAGGTATCAAGAATCAATGGTTTTTAGAAGCACGTCAAACAAAACTATGCTTAAAAAAAAATCAAGACTGAAATCTTAAAACTACTCCTAAATAATTGCACTTTTACTAATATCATAATCTTTAAAATTATAAAATTTGTTCCATCCAAACACTCACTTTTTAAAATCAAAGTTTTTGATAAAACTGAAGTATTTTGCAATGTTCAAAATATTTTGTATCAAATTTGCCCTTAGTTTTTACATTAACACTGTAAAATCAGACGTTTACAGTTTTAGAAACTGCCGGTTGAGGTCATCAAACCAAACTCGCTGAGTCACATTAAGCGTCTAGGTCCTCTGAATTGGAGAAGCCAATTCAGAGTACTCTAGCGAGGGACGCAAATCTACTGTAGCATACACTATTTATTGACACTGTGGCAAAAGATTTGGTCCATTGATTTGCGAACGAACGGTTAAAAGAAGCTCCAAATTCACGCTAGTGTAGCGTGTCTGAATTGGCTTCTCCAATTCAGACGACCCCGATCGCGCGCACACACACCTCACTTAAAAACAGATTAATCAATTCATGCGGCGTAAATGCAGAGGAGCCGATCTATGCTCTTGGAGTATCTCCCTAGACGTCGAGTCAACGCGTCGGACACACCCACAACTCATTCTTCCCGTCCGAGATCCATCTCTCTGCAAGCCCCGGTCTCCAGCCATCGTCATCACCGGCCATGTCCGGCGACACGGCGGCGCACGTGGTGGAGGACTTCATCGGCGTGATCCAGCTCTTCAGCGATGGCTCCATCGTTCGTGACAACCAATCCGTCGTCATGCCGGCAGTCACGGTCCCAGCCGTCCCCGGCGTTCAGTGGAAGGACGTCGTCTACGACGCGACGCGTGGCCTCAAGGTTCGGGTGTACAGGCCGTCGGTGGCGACGGGGGAAGGAGGAGGTAAGCTCCCGGTGTTCGTGTACTTCCACGGCGGCGGTTACTGCATAGGAGCGCACAACGAGCCAGGACTAGCCGGCCTGTTACGTCAGCGCGTCGCGGCCGAGATCCCCGCCGTCGTCCTCTCCGTCCAGTACCGCCTCGCCCCCGAGCACCGCCTCCCGGCCGCCGTCGAGGACGGCGCGACGTTCCTCTCCTGGCTGAGCGAACAGGCCGCGCTCGGCGCCGGCGCGGAGCCGTGGCTCGCGGAATCGGCCGACTTCTCCCGGACCTTTGTGTCCGGCGTGTCCGCGGGCGCCAACCTGGCCCACCACGTCGTGGTCCAGGCCTCTTCCGGGAAGATAGAGCTTGGCCCGGTGCACCTCGCCGGGTATGCCCTCTTATCGGCGTTCTTCGGCGGCACCGAGCGCATGGCGACTGAGTCGGATCCTCCGGCCGGCGTGTCCTTGACGGTGGAGAAGTCCGACCAGCTCTGGCGCTTGGCGCTGCCTGTCGGAGCCACGAGGGACCACCCGTTGGCGAACCCGTTCGGCCCGGACAGCCCCGACCTGAAACCGCTGGCGCTGCCGCCGGTTCTCGTCGTGGCGCCAGAGCTTGACGTGCTCCACGGCCACGTTCTGCGATACGCGGCGAGACTGAAGGAGATGGGGAAGGCCGTCGAGCTCGCCGTGTTCAAAGGAGAACAGCACGGTTTCTCCGTCCTGAAACAGGGCGAAGCGAACAAGGAGCTGATTCGAATCTTGAAGCGGTTTGTACAGCAAGCTCAGTGATTCGGCGGCGTTAACTTGGTGTTGGCGTCCTCATGTCCTTCATTTTATATAAATTGTCAATTCACCAATAATTTGTTTATGCACTCTATAACCAAATGTGGAATTATTTATGTCCTGCAGCTATAACCTTCACATTCAGAATATGAATTTTTTAAATAAAATGAATAATAAAAAATGATATTAGAAGTTAACGACAACATCAATTTAGAAATGAAGAAAATAGATTTGATGAAATCTAAATATAAACTTATTAAAAATAAAGGAAGTGGTAAAAAATATAAGGGATCCTCTAAGAGCATCTCCAACAGCTGTTGTAAAATAGGTGCTTTATATCAAGTTTTAAAGGAGCTGTAAACTCATTTTTAGAGATTCTGAGTCATGAGCTGCAGCAGATGATGTAAAACAGGTGCTTTATAATTGATTTCCTTCTAATTCTTTTTTATATGTTTCTCATACACTCTCCATTTTCACTCCATAAACATTCAAACATTCATGTTCAAATATACACACTGCAAGCATAATTTAAAATTCAACAAAAATTTTGTTCAAATTTAAATTTCCAGCAGCAAATTCAACGTACATTTTGTCCAAAAATACTGAAATTAACATGAGAATATAAGAACATATATATCTCCCATGGAGTTGCTACAAATGTTCGATGAGATCATCACGAAGTTTCATTAGTCAGTTTCAGTTGTTCAATGGTTCAGAGGACCATATTCAGTTTTTGGTTCACTATGGTCCAATCACAGTCTCCATAAACACGGTTCAGTCACCAAATTCTCCACGAAATTACAGAATCATAAAATTTTCAGTAGCAATGAACATGATTCTCAACATACGGTACAAGAGGAACATGGTCCAGTTAACAATGAATTTTTATTTCACAATGACATATTGACATATTCCAATATAAAAATAAAAGAAACTCCAAAATGACATGGTCCAGTAGCCACATTTTCATTTCACCATGACATGATCCAATACAAAAATAGAAGAAACTCCAAAATGATATGATCCAGTAGCTATATTTTCATTTCACCATACATGGTCCAAAGTCCAATACAAGAGGCAAGTTCAGAAAAAAATTCACCTCTATGGCATTTCAACGAACATGTCATGGTCATCCACCATGGTTGAACCATTGCCGGAGTTGTGGATGGCTGAAGCCGCCACCTTTCTGGTGCCAGTCGCAGGGGCCTGCCGGGTCGCCGCAGGTGCCGTTTTTCTCTTCTTCGCCGGAGCCGCTCATGGTGGCCGCGTACCTCCAGATCGTGGGGTGCATTGCTGGGAGCATGTGCCCTGTCCTACAGGCATCATCGCAGCCATGTCGGTCGCAGCCAGTCGGGAAGGATGGTGGCCAGATGCCGTGGCCGGTCAGCTATGAGTCGGGCGGAGCAGACGGCCGCGTCGGGCGCAAGGCCGCACGCCGGACGGACATCTTCGGGTGAGCTGGCTGGACTCGAGCAGCAGGGGCGAACAGCAAGGGGGTTGCACAGGAAGGGGGCGAGCAGTAGGGGGGCGCAGGCATAGGGGAGGCAGCCGCGCCACCCAGGGAGACGGCGGGTCATCGCTCTCCTCCTGCCGGCGGTCTGAGCCGGAGAGAAATTTCTGTTCGTGCCAAGGCAATCTGTGATAAAAGCATCGTTTACAGCACGGTCAGATGCTCCAAATATACAGCATAGATGACTCAATTTACAGGATTTTTAAATTTTTTTAAAGCATAATTCTTTTTTAAAACATGTGCTGGAGCGGGTTCGTGCTTTATAGTAAAATTTTAAAGCACTGACTCAATATAAGCCGTGTTTGAGGTAGCTTCCCGTGACTTCTGCGTCCGCAAAACAGAAAACGCAGCAAAAGCTCCGCCAAATGCTTTTCCAAACCTAAGAAGCGGCGGTAAGGCGGTTTTGTACTAACAATCGAAAAGCGACGTTCGGGACGCTTCTCCGCATCTCCGTCTCGCTCGATCACTCGTGACTCGTCCCGCCCCCAGGCCCCAGCCGAGCTTTCCGCCGTCTCCCTTGCATTGTCGTCTCCGACGAGCTCGCCCCCACCGCGCCACGGCCCCAGACAAGGTCTCCACCGTCTCCCTCGCATCGCCCCCGAGCTGCTTGGTCCCCTCGCCTCCCGACGAGCTCGCGCCGCCCTCGAGCTGCTCGGTCCCCTCGCCTCTCGACGAGCTCGCACTTCCCTCGAGCTGCTAGGTTCTGTCCGTCCCCCGACAAGCTCATGACGCTCTGCCTCCCTCGGCCCCGCCGCCCCGAGCTCGAGGAGCCCGTTGCCGTGTGGAGAAGAAGGCTGGCGCTTCCCAGATCTACGGTCCCCGACGACATTTGCGCTGCCTCGAGCTCTCAGGCCGCTCGTCCGCGCTCACCTTCATCCACGACAAGGACAAAAAGCCGAGGATGCCAAACAGGTAAGCTTGATTCTACAAAACTCTGCCTTTTGAAGAAAGCGAGATTTACTTTTGGAAAACCTCGCTTTTAGGAAACGCGAAGAAGCTGCAGCTCCCCCAAACACGGCCTAAAGCATCTATTGGACTTGCTCTAAAGTAAGCAAGTGTTGACCGTGCTGTTAATTCGTAACGAATGAGTTCGATCTTATCCGTTTATTAATTAAGTAAAAAAATATAAAGAAGCAAATTAATATTAACCGGCAACGTGTCTTTTATATTAAAACTCATTGATTACTTTTTAAATTGAATGATACAATAATTACTAATTACTCCTATTAGAGAACATTTACCTTATATAAAAAGTAAAAAAAAAACTATTTAAGTTTCGAGATCTACGCAAATGAATAGCTTAATCATTTGAGTCCATTTTAGAATGTGCCAATTATAAACCTTATTTTTGGTTGGGCTGTATTTTCTGTAATACAATCAATCCTAATTACTGAATCATGATGCCCCCCTCAGACAGATTTGCTGTGTTACTGAAGCGACATCTAGCAGACAAATTGGAGTTCCATACCTCAGGCCCCTGCACAATCCAAGCCAGAACTAATTGAGATCTCTCAGCCACAGGCTAATTTGATTTAACTCAATCCTTATCTCAAAGTGCTGACAGCCTGACCCAACATCTAGCAGCCACGTGCTAAAACTGCGGACAAGTCATGATCAATCCCGCGGTCGACGAACCATTGCGAGTTGCGAGAATCATCGGACTCTTCAGTTGACAAAACCAGCAGGAAGAAGTCAAGACACGGGACTCAACCATAGCCTTCAGTAGCCTTGAATCTTGATGCAATCCGAGTTCTTGAACCTGCGAACGCGTCGACGATCGAGCAGCCGCCCGGCCACACCATGTCCGGCGACTCCGCGCAGTCCCAAGTCGTGGAGGACTTCCTCGGCGTCGTCCGACTCTTCAGTGACGGCTCAGTGGTCCGCGGCAACGAATCCGTCATCACGCCGGCGGGACCTTTCCCGGACGTCCCGGGAGTTCAGTGGAAAGACGACGTGTACGACGCGACGCGCGGCCTCAAGGTTCGCGTGTACAGGCCGCTGTCGGCCGGCGCCGGCAACACGCTCCCGGTGCTGGTGTACTTCCACGGAGGCGGCTACTGCGTCGGCGCCTACGACCAGCCCATGTTCCACTCCCGCTGCCAGCGTTTCGCCGCCGAGCTCCCCGCCCTCGTGCTCTCCGTGCAGTACCGCCTCGCGCCGGAGCACCGCCTCCCAGCGGCCGTGGAGGACGGCGCGAGGTTCCTCTCCTGGCTGCGGCGGCAGGCCGAGCTCGCAGCGGGCGCCGCCGAGCCGTGGCTAGCCGAGTCGGCCGACTTCGCCCGGACGTTCGTGGCCGGCGTGTCGGCCGGCGCGAACCTGGCCCACCACGTCGTGGTTCGGGTCGCTTCGGGACAGCTCGAGCTCAGCCCGGTGCGCGTCGTCGGGTACGTGCTTTTCTCGCCGTTCTTCGGCGGCGTCGAGCGCAGGGCGACGGAGTCCGATCCTCCGGCTGGCGTGTCCTGGTCGCTGCCGGTGGACTTGTCAGACCAGCTCTGGCGCATGGCGCTGCCGGTGGGCGCCACAAGGGATCACCCGCTGGCCAACCCTTTCGGCCCGGACAGCCCCAGCCTTGAGCCGGTGGCGCTGCCACCGGTGCTCGTCGTGGCGCCCGGGCGCGACATTCTCTACGGCCACGTGCTAAGCTACGCGGCAAAGCTGAAGGAAATGGGGAAGTCTGTGGAGCTCGCCGAGTTCATCGACGAGGAGCACGGCTTCTCCGTCACACAGTTGGGCGAGAAGAACGTGGAGTTGACACGAATCTTGAAGCGATTTGTGCAACAAAAGTGATGTGAAGCCGTGGCGTTGATATGGCTTAGCACGGCCATGGTCGAGTATGTGTTGGCGTTCTCCATGTGCTCCTTTGGTTTTTGTTGTTGATTCATCGACCATGTATTCCTCCTGTCTTTATAGTAGTATATTTTAAACTACTCAATATTACATATAAAAACATAGTATAATCTAGTATTGAAAAGTTATCATTGTGCACTGCAGCAGCTGATAGGAACATTCAAAGTACTCGTCTTATTTAAAAAAATTGTGAAAATATAATTTATTTTATTACAAATTGTTTTATGATTAAAAATATTTTAAGTATGATTTAATTATTTTTATATTTGCAAAAAAGTTTTGAATAAGACGACTGGTCAAAAGTAGTTTCTGAAAGTGAAAAAATGATCTTTTTATGGGACGGATGTAGTATTAGTTTTAAGTAAACTACAGTAATGATTCTGTAAATAAGATGAACCGTGAGCCCACATCTAATACAAATTTTGCAAGTAACCTAGGAAATTTATACTAGATGTGAATTGGTCAGCTCACTTTCATCCCGAGTTTCCTCCTAGAATTCTTTGCTCCATACATATACAAATATTATTAGGAAAATATCAACAAAAGGTGGACCATTTTTGTGCTACTGAGCTTACAAATTAAGAGGCTAGAACCTCCTCTGAGTCTGGCCTAGTTTCCTTCTTGGACTGAACTTTTTGGTCCCGGAGAAAGACATCTGTCAGGACGGTCTTGGACGTCAGCGAAGCCAGGAGTATCTCCAGAGCCTACATTCGAACACGTGCAAAAAAAAAAAAATAGTGCATCAAAATGGCTTCGTATTTCAAGGGAAAAATCAATAAACAATGACGCTGTTAATCAACCTCTTCGTTGCCTATCTTCACGGACTTCTCCTGCAGCAAGCTCAGGTCCTGCACGCCACACTCCACGAGCAAGGCGATGCTCGTCGACACGCTCGCCGCCGACTTAATGGTAAGATCATCCTTGACGGTGTACATGGCCGTCTTCCCGGCGACGAACCCGTTGCGTTTGCAATGCTTTATCGTCTGGAGCATGGGCAGGCAGCAATGGGGGCACAGCTCGCCTTTGACGCCGGTGAAATACCCGCAGCACGTAGGGTACTTTATACGGGCGTAGAGCTCCGGCATCCCTTCGCACGTGTAGAAGCTGTAGGTGTTCAGGTTCAGCGGCGCGTCCAGCAGCTCCTGCAGCGGCGAGAGCACGCTGGTGTCGAGGACCGTCGGCTTCAGGTAGACCTCCTTGCTCGGGGGCGACAGCAGGTAGTTGGTGTCCATGGCCTCCACGCTGCCGTACACGTTGCCGATGCCGCCGGCCACGCGCTCCTTGCTGAGCAGGTGGATGATGGTGCACATCGGCAGGCTGAGGAGGCAGGCGAGGAAGTCGACCACGTCGTTGCCGGCCTCCGCGAAGCAGACTCTCTGAGCGGCGGTGTCCAACCACAGCTTCATCGATAGCTCTTTCTTGTCAGGCGTGTTCTTGTTTACCATATCAGGATCCACATGGTTTTTTGCGGCCTGCCTGCCAGCAGAGAGATCGAAATGGTATTTTGGATTTCGAAATCAAGTAAAATTAGAGCAAAATTCATGATCTCGATTTGGGAATATAAAAAAGGATCACAACGAAGACCAGAGATGCCAGCAGGGAGAGGAGTTACAACGTACATGTTGGACCAATCCATAGCCCTGGTCTCCGGTGGTGGTGCTGTTGGTGGCCGGCTCTGGCGCTGGCCCTGCCGGCGGCGACCGATGAAGACGATGGACGCGAATGGGTTGGTGGTGTTTTTGCCTTGCATGGGACCTCGCTCCTGTTTACCGGGCGTCTTCCTTCTCTTTTCTGAGATCCAGCAGATGCTGGTCTCGATCTAATATTCTTTAAATCTCAAAAGTATTTTATATCTTAGGATCACTAAATTTAGGACACACTATACATAGAAAGTACCCTGCGAGCGTGGCTTCCATTTTCTTACTTTTCGAAAGGATGGGCCGGTATTTGAGTGTGTGTGGCTTCATGGTGAGAAACGGTGGTGAGCTTTGCTGAAAAAATTTGCATGATTTTGGACGGACAAAACGCGGTTGCATTTACTACCTCTGTATTTTTTTACATGACATAAATTTATATGCTAATCAATGTCAACAAAATGTAGTTTTGAAAAAAAGTTAAAATATACTCTCTCCGGTTTTAAAATATTGACACCGTTGACTTTTAATGTCAACTTTGACCATTTGTCTTATTCAAAAAATTTGTTCAAATATGTAAATTTTTGTTATTATTTGATTTATCATTGGTGGAATTTAAATCACAACTAATAATTTTGTACATTAGAAGAAATTTTTTGAATAAGACGAATGGTTAAAATTGAAGTTAAAAATCAATGGTGTCAATAATTTAAAACCGAAGGGAGTATATAGAGACAGGGCAACTTGCTTCGAATTCAACATTTAAGGCTGTTTTGGATGGGCTTCAATAATTTGACACCTAATACGTTGTCTACGTGTTACTCTTTCACATTGTTTTCATGGCCATTTTCATGACCTAGTCTCAGATCGACCATGTGGAATTATCTGTGACGTACGAGGGAGGTGGGTAATGATGTCATATCTTAAATTAGCTAGAGACATAAGAAAAAAAGGAAAGGGAAATATCAAGAATCTGAAAATGACACTGAAAATAGTGTCAAATAAGAGCTGACGAAGTGCCAAATTGTCAAAGGGTATAAAAAAAAAGTCCCAAAATATGAATTCACGTTGTTTTGGTTATGAATTCACCTTCGGCCCAAAGCTGGTACAGCGATTCCAATGGGTATCGAGCATAGCTCGCTACCCAGAGCGCGAAGGTGATTCGACGCTAGCTACCGGTTGCAGCTTTGGGAGGACTGCCGTCGGATTTGAGAGTACTGACTCATCGTATTCGTGAGAGAGTTGCAAAGGCGTGCATTGGTCCTGCTACTGCATCGGGACTGCACGAAAATTTAAACGGTTTGATGATATAATTTTCCCAATGAACGCTGCACCAATTACAGTCCGCGCGAGCGGCGCGAGAGCGGCGCGCGTGCTACCCCCTCCTCTTCTTCCTCGGCGGCTCGCTATTTACGCTATATAAAGCCGGACGCCATCTTTGATCAGATCAGCTCACTCCATATACTATAGCCCAGACACCAGTCCTCGTCTGCAATGGCGTCACCCACCCCTGAAGCAAGTAGCCCACAGCTGAGCCTGAAACTCCTGGTGGACACCAAGGAGCAGCGCGTGCTGTACGCCGAGGCGAGCAAGGACATCGTCGACTTCCTCTTCTCGCTCCTCACCCTGCCGGTCGGAACGGTCGTGAAGATCCTCAGCAAGGGCTCCGTCGCCGGCTCCATCGGCAACCTGTACGGCAGCGTGGAGAAGCTGGACGCGACGTACGTCAGATCGGCGGAGGCGAGGAGCGCGCTGCTCGCGCCAGCCGGCGGCTACGAGGGCGGCAAGCTGCTGCAGCTGCCGCAGGCAGCGTCATCATCCACCGGGCTCTACCGGTGCCGCAACTACAACTACACGGACTGCTACGACAACGTCACCAAAGCCAGCGGCACGCCTTGTCCGCGCTGCCAGGCCAAGATGACTCATCCGGTAAACCTCGTCGGTCCGTCGAGCGGCGAAGCAGCGGTTGCGATGTCGGGTCTCGCCGGCACGGGGTTCGTGCAGGGCATCGTGACGTACACGGTGATGGACGACCTCACTGTCGCGCCCATGTCGACCATCTCCGGCATCACCCTGCTCAACACCTTCGGCATCTCGGACATCGGCTCGCTCCAGGAGAAGACCGTGCAGCTTGGCTACGCAGAGGTACTGCATTGTTTGTGGTACGAGCAATTGATCAAATGTCGGATTATATATGTGCTCCTGTTACTCGTGTGTGTGTGTGTGTAGGGCCTGGAGATCCTTCGCGTGTCGTTGCAGTCCAAGACGGTGCTCTCTGACGTCTTTCTTGGGAAGAAGAAACAGAAGGTGTGAGGTGCCTGCGCCATGCTCGTCGGAACGCCGGAAGCCGGATGCTGGCGTCCTAGTTTGGGTCTTTTGCTCTGTTCTACCGTGCCTCTGGCATGTGCACTTGTTACCTAGGAGTAGTTTACTTAGTTACTCGGAGGAACTGTATGGGTTATGATGCTATCGTTATGCTGCTGCTACTGCCATGTACGGCAACTTATTCAAGCACTGCGTAGCACTTATTATGGAGTTATAACTGTACTCTGCTCGTGCGTGTTATCTTGGAGTCTGGCTGGTTTTGTGAGATGAAGTTTCGAAGCATCTAGTTACGTTGGAATGCATTGTAATCCATTTGGCGCTTTACTAAATGCATATACTTCTGTAAATAATGGTTTCATGCATCATAAAAGCTGAAGAAGTTTTCAAAACGGCGAGCAGAAATTTAGAAAACGCACTGCACTTTGACTTTTTTCTTCTCATGGATAGAATTTGAATAATAGGCTTTGTCGAGCTCATTTCCTATTCTTTCTTTCATCAGTTATGGAGCTGAACTTTTGTAAGGTATAGAACGTTGTGTGTAGAAATGCAAAAGCGGAAATGCTAACTCCAATTTTTTAAAAAAATATTACATCGGCTGCCACCATAATATTTGACCAATATTTGCTATATTGCGCGTAGATTTGTTTTTTGAACTGTTAGTCAGCGCCTGTTAGCATGCCTTGATATATGACTTTGTTCGTGTCATGATCTTTCCTTGTTTTTAACACGTCGCCTAGGTGACGCCAAGTCGAGGTCGTCCAGGTGCACCAATTTTGAGACGCGTTTTCCATGCGATCACCAGAACTACCGCGTTTCAGGTAAGGCCGTATGCCCTAAGCAAACGGCTAATACTGGGCTGGGCCATGCACCCTCCCTTCTCTCTCTTTTCTCTTTTTTTTTTCTTTTTTTTTCCCTATCTATCTTTGTTCTGCTATTTATTAGTATGGTATAGTATCGCATCGCCTTGTTTCATAATCATCTAGGTCGCCTAAGCAATTGGAAAGGTGGAGGGTGTCGCATCTCGCCTGATCACTTTAAAAACATAGGATCTTTCCTAACATATATATAACTGTTCTCAATGAGGATTTTCTTCAGTTGCCATCGATGCACAAAATCTGCTGTGAGTAGTAGCAACGCTGGGCTAAGCAAGTTCTACGGTGCCCCCGCGGGCCGCGGTTCGTTGAACAGCGGTTCTAGTTCAGAGCCAGAAAGAAGCATGGTATCTTCGCCGCATGTTGTAAGATGAACTGAACCTGATTCGGATCCAAACCGCCGAAAAAATAACTGACTACAAGAGATCCGTCCAACGATTCCATGCCGCTCGGCGCCGCCGTGATGCTCCTCTCCAAGGAGGACAACGCGTTCCCCGGGCTCGCCAGCGTCCGGCGGATGGACGCCGGGTACATGCAGAGCGTCTCAACGCGGCACGCGCTGCTGCACCCGGCGCTCGTCGACGCCGCGGGAGGGTTCCCGTCCCTCGTCCCGCCTGCGCCCGCGGCCCCACCGCCGCTGCCCGCTCGCGGTTCTTCCGGCCTGTCGCTGAAGAAAGGGCTGCAGCGCTCCCGCACTTCAACATCGGCCTCGGCAGCGCGTGCAACTGCCAGGCCTGCCTCGCCGCACAGGCGAAGGGGACGAAGGGGTTCGTAAGGGGCGCGGTGACGTACAACGTCATGGACGACCTCACCGTCACGCCCGTGTCCAACATCTCGAGCGTAGCGCTGCTCCACAAGCTCGGCGTGGAGGACCTCGGCGCGCTCGAGGAGAGGACGGTCAAGATCGGGCACCAAGAGGTGAAGATATACGCCTGCATTAATTCCACTGAAATTTGTTTTAATTATCGAATACCGTAGAATCCAAACTGTTTTCGATCATGTGGTAGTATTGTTCTTATGATAGAAATAATAAGGATCTAAAAATCTCACACGTATATACTATACTGGCAGGGTTTGGAGATTCTCAAGGCATCGCTGCAGTCCAGTACTGTGCTTACCGACGTTTTCCTGGCGAAGAAGGATGAGGGCGCGCACATCCAACGACAAGAACGGCGCCTGCCTGCCAACAACATCAGGAGAAGAGAGCGCGCGTCGATGAGACGGCGGCAGGGAAAGAGTTAGCCACGGAGTAGACAGATTAGCTTAGTTGAGCAGAGATACTAGTACAATGCACTCATTTGCTAACATATTTTAGCATGAGGATAAATGTCAATTCTGCCTATAAAGGGCAATATCACTAGTCATATTTCATGTTTAAGTTGTTAGTATTACTAAGAATATCTTTGCATGCTTTACTGAGCCTCCAGATGTTCCTTCCAACCAATGGTAAGGGGCGGGCCCAGTGCGCCGCGTCCCTTCTTGGCCCGGTAAGCTTAAATTTGTTACGGTAAGCATCAGTGGTCACCAATGAAGGTTAACCACAACATGGTTTAGGTGACCAGGAAAGCACACAGAACAAGGTGTGCTGAACACCCTAGTTTAACACAAATGCATGCACAAACAAGCAATCAACGAGATGGTTTATTTGACAATCGATATGCACGTACGTGCGTATAAAAACTATGAGTACGTAGTATAGTACAAGCAATCAACGAGAAGTTCTATCATGAAAGAGCCAATGGCGACGGACCTCCTTGTAGGTGACCTGCACGTTCTTCTCCTGGAGGTCGCCGAGATCCTTCACCGCGAAGGTGTTGAGCAGGGTGATGCTGGAGATGGCGGACATGGGCGTGATGGTGAGGTTGTCCAGCGCAGTGTACGTCACGATGTCTTTGCACGAACCCTTTCCCGGCGCTCTGCTCCACCACCGGGCCGGAGGCTCCGGTCCCGGTAGTCGACATACTGTGCTGGCGTCACCATCTGATTGCTGCATGCTGGGCACGCCCTACCGCGGACGTCGGTGATGTAGTTACGGCAGCTACTGCTTTAAGTGCTGGAACATCTGTAGAAGGTCTTCGGCTGGCCAGACGGCGGCGGCCGCGGCAGGCCGAGGACGGAGCTGTTCGTGGTGGCGGACGGCGAGACGACCGTGGGGCAGAGCAGCGCGTCCTTGGCCGCGCCGGTCTGCACGTACGTGGAGTCGAGCTTCTCGACGCTGGCGTAGAGGTTGCCGACGCAGCCGACCATGCTGTCCTTCCCCACGAGCTTGACGGCGGTGGCGACGGGGAGGGCGAGGAGGGAGAAGAGGAAGTCCACGACCTCCTTGCTCGCCTCCGCGAACAGCACGCGCTGCGCCTTCCTGTCGACGAGCAGCTTCATGCTAAGCGCGGCTGTGGTACTAGCCATCTTGGCGGTGCAACCAGGATCCCCTATCTTCATACGGCGTTGCTGGTTTGGCAAGTGGTCATGCGACGAGACGACGACTGCACGGGTATAAAAAGAGCGAGGGGAGACTGCCCGCCGCCCGGCCGGGCGGGCGCACTCGCGCCGTCGCGTGTCTGCTTGTTGATCGCGGGCCTGCGCGCCGGGAGGCGAGCTCAGAGATGCCAGGAACTGACTTACCCGTGCAGAGCATCTGCGAGGACGTCCAGATGGGAAGGAAGAGACTTGTGATGCAACAACTCAGGTCCGCTGCTCTCTGCGCCTGGTTGCGGCTTCACAGCAGCGCACGCAAGCAGAAGACGGCAGTGCTATCAATCCTATACTCCATCATGAATGGCCGGGGTTGCAGGCTGGCACCAGCATAGGCCAGCAGAGGAAGGCTTGCAGTGCCGTCATGAAGGCCTAGCCCTAGTAGGCTATATAGACGGTGCTTCGATTTCGGCAGCGTACGTGGTGAGATGGAATCCCTGTGGCCCAGACGAAAATTCTCATAAACAAAGAAAACGATTTGGTGAAAACACCAAGAAATCGTGCATGCACTCCTAAGTAGAGTAGAAAACTGTAATCACCATGGTTCATGGACGACCTCGCCTTCAGGCCCATGGCAGAAGGCCTGAGCCGCGCCTCGCTGCTCGCGGAGGTCGGCGTCGCGGACCCTAAATTGGCACCTGCTCCTTCTTGTTCGTTGATTTTTAACGTTAATTTTAATTATTTATTTTATTTAAAAAATTAATTAAATTATGTAAAATTTTAAATTATAATTCAAATAATTTTAATGATAAATTAAACAATAATAAAATATATAATACTCTCTATTTTAATTTAAATATCGTTTTAGAGTTATAAATTTTTTTTAAATTAGATGACGTTCTCGAGTTTCAAGATAGAAATGTTTCCGCTGCTACCCTTCGTTTCAATGCAGCCTTCCAAACCGCATCGAGTGACGAAGTTAATTAAATGCTGCTGCTAGCCTACTTATTACTAGCAGGGATGGATGGGAGCAGGGTCAGCAGAGTAAAAATCAGACACTCGTTTCTTGGTTCCTTGCTGTAACATCGTCTAACTGGAAAGGAGGTAGTATTTATTAAAATTTTTTAATAAAATGAATAATTAAAATTGATGTTAAAAATTAATATGATATTAATTTAAAAACGGAAAGGTAAATGCTACAGTAAAGAGGGCGCGGAACCTGAATCAGTACTGTAGCAATGCTTTCTTATATTAGGTTCACTGTGGCGTATTTTAATTTGTTTAAAATGAGACCCAAATTCTCACCACTGTAGCTTGTCTGAACTGAACAAGCCAATTCAGACGACCCCCATCGATCGCCGTGCGCGAAGTCACGCCGTTCAGTACACTCCGTTCATAAATTAAAATCATCATTAGCTTCTAACATTAATTTTAATTATTCACTTTATTTAAAAAATTAAAGTATCACGTTGCTTGCCTTGGATTTTGTTAAAAACCCGTGTTCCATGAACAAGAGCGACGATTTTGCGCTGCGCTCTTGCTTTAGGCCCCGAGGCTCCTTACCCCTGAGCTGCTGAGCATGCTGTAAATTCCAGCGTTGATACTACAGGATTTGTCCATAGAAATGGAGTTGCCCTGCAAACTTGCAATCCATGCAAGTCTGCCACGAAAGATTAAAAAAAATTCCTCTCGCTTCCTCTCATTTACATCAAAATGGAACAGTTTGTTTTTTGCAAAACATATTGTAATAATTTACAAAAGAAAAGGTTTACAAAAATACATAGCATCACTCGTGCTAGCAGCTCTAAACCCTATCGAAGTAATACTGCATCCAGTAGTTTGGCAGATTCAATCGCCTTTTTATATAAATCCTGCTGGAGTCAAATTTTCTCACCAATAAAAACCACACCCCACGCAACGCATAAAAGAATTTTCTTAAACAGGAAAGGAGCCCACTACAAACTATTAATTGATCATTAAGGCGAGAAGCTCTTGGTATCAATACGTCTCCTCAAGACGTAGGGAAGGCGAGATCTTTCAGTTGCTGAGGATCTACTGCCGATGGTGCTTTGGTAAGCGCACATTGAGCAGTCGTGGTCTTTGGGAAAGCTATTACATCTCGGATGGAACTCTCACCAGCCAAGAGCATCACCAGTCGATCCAATCCATAGGCAATGCCTCCTGCAGGAAGATTATAATGAAGGTGATAAGAAAACCCAAACATTACTTACCAAAAAAAATAAATAAGAAAACACCAAAAAGGAAAGCATGTCCATGATAATACTGTAAAACATGACCACATTGCAAACCTGATGAACAATGCATATGCGGTACTATAATTATTTGTGACTGAAAAGACATACCATGCGGAGGGGCACCCATCTCGAAAGATTCTAAAAGGTAACCAAATTTCTCCTCTGCCTGCATTGAATGTAATTCATCACTGGATTAAGTTCAACTGGCTTAAATAGCTGCCTACAACAGATAAAAATCAAATGTTTTGTCCAACGAACTGAATATAACTTACAGATAAGATATCCTAACAAACTACTCGATACCTGCATCTTGCATTCTGATACTGTTTGCTGTGGTATTTCTTGGCCCACACAGCTGGTGTTGCCATGATGACATTACAGTGTTGACTACATATATCTAGTAATTTTATATTATAAATAAGCTAAAAACTTTTGCTGGATTCAAACCACATTCATTTTGCTATGCTGCAGTTATAATGTTGGGGCCTTATTTTGAGGTAAAATTGTCTACCTCTTAAGGGGCCCATACGTTGGTACCATGCAAGGGTGTGGATGGTGAAGCTGCGGCAGCGACTGCAGCTCAGAGCGGTAAAAATGCCGCTGTCGCTTGCAGCCAGTGCAAACAGCAGCCACCACAGCCCCATCTACCAATCAGGGCCCAAGTTATGAACACATTTGAGGTCCCTTAACAGTTAACATAAAATTATGCAACCACTCAAATGACCATAAGATAAAGTGCATTTCTCCTGAATTAAGAGATACAACTGAATCAGGCATCTGAGAAACAATTTGCTATGTGCGCCAAGCTATTAGGAGATAAGCAGCCTCTAGCTGTCATAGTTTGTTAGGTTACCATAAGATTAGGAGATCAAGTTAGGTTGGATCCACTATTTATTAGGAGATGGATATGTTATGATCAGATCTTTAATGGTTGTTTAGAAAACTATAAATACCCTCCAGCAGGGGGGAGAAAAGTAAGCAATAAAACAGAAGAAGTCTGTTCTGGAGCTTCCCCTGCGCCTCAAGCCCCTTTTGGGTGCTATGGTGCTTAAGACGCCAACTCTCTCCTCCCCCCCCCCCCCCAAAACAACGAACCTAATATCTGGTATTCAGAGATGCTAGGTCCTTCTCCCACCACCGCCCTTCCGTCGCTCTTCACCTAGTCGTCGCCGAACACCTCGTGGGACGACTTGGTCAAGGCGGTCAACGAACTGACTCGCACCATGGCCTCGCCTCTCCATCTGAGAAAATCAGCAGACGCCACCACCATCACCCGCTGTCACCCTTCCACCACTGTTTTCCTATGAGATGCAGGATTACAGCACAACGGAGCTGCCACCGCCGAGCGCGCTGAGCACCCCCAACACCCTAGCAGCAGAAACCGCCGCTGTTACCATGGTCGTAGCAAGCCAGCCCCTCATCCCCGTCAAGGTCCTAGAGGGCGACATGGCCACGGGCTCGGTCAGCCTGCCGGTGGACTTGGCCACGGGCTCGGTCGGCCTGCCGTTGGCCGACATCATCCAGGCGCCAATCCACCCCGACTGGACCAGGTGCATCCATAAGCTGCTGTCGGGCAACTAGCGCAAGCCCTACAACGTCTCCCGCAGCGCCGGCCACCAGAACTCGGCGGAGGCCTCGACGCTTGCAGCCACCGCCGCCCCTTACCTCGTCAGGGCGCGCAGCACGCTCATCGTCTCCGGCACTGAATCCAATAGCATCAATGCCTTCCGCAACCTCCCTGGTGTCGACGTTGCCAACATCAAGCGCCTTAACGTGCTGAACCTCGCCCTGGTGGCCACCTCAGGCGCCTTGGAGTCTGGGCCGAGAGCACCCTCAAGAACCTCGAGGAGGATAGAGGATTAATGGCGACGGCGACTGACAAGTATGCCATCCAAGCCGGTGGTCACCCGCCCATACCACCATCCGCAGCCCTAGATTGAGAACGGCCTCCTACCTGAACTGCAGCTCGAGGACGAGCTGTTTGCCAAGAGGAGAGAAATATTATGTACGCCAAGCTTTTAGGAGATAGCAGCCTCTAGCTGCCATAGTTTGTTAGGTCACCAGAAGATTAGGAGATTAAGTTAAGTTAGGTTGGATCTACTATTTATTAGGAGATGGATCTGTTATGATCAAATCTTTAGTGGTTGTTTAGGAAACTATAAATACCCACCAACAGGGGGGAGAAAAGTAAGCAATAGAACAAAAGAAATCTGTTCTAGGGCTTCTCCTGCGCCTCCAGCCCCTTTTGGGAGCCGTGGTGCTCACGGCGCCAACCCCCCCCCCCCCCCCTCTCCCCAAACAACGACCCTAACACAATTAATGGCCCTGTTCTTGCCAGCGTGCATCTCCACAGAAATAGAAGGAAAACAGCTAATGTGAATGATAATCGACTAAAAGGTCTGTGTATCACCATTTCTTCAGTCTGCCTTGTCATGCTCTTGAGCAAGCAAAGCAAAAGACATGTCACATTAATTTGTAGCTGCTTTTTCTTTTTCACAAGTCCAGTCCATATGAAAATTGAAGGGATGGAGATCCTACGAAAATTAAGTCCACTCCCTAAAGTCCCCATTGCCGTAATCAAGGTGTTGTGAACTCATAAAAAATTATGAAGTGTTAGTTCATAGCTGAAGTTATACCTGTTCAGGTGAGATACCGATAATCTCAAAAATCCTTTGCTGCACATCACTTTTGTAGATTCTCAAACTGCCTCCACCAATCTATTAATAACAAAGCAGGAAGATGTTCTGTGTTATTCCAACTATATTTTTACATCATCAAATTTAGCACTATTTTACATTAATTTTAGTAACACATGCATCTATGTTGCTAAACTTAGAATGAATCAGCTAAAAATTTTTAGTTTGCACATCTTGTTTCATTTGTTATTATGACAAAGAAAGGGCATTCAATCAAACATTTGGTTTCAATTTAGAATCTCATAAGGTCGGTGCAATATTTGTTGTCTTATAAACAATGGACTACATAACATTACAAATATAAAAGCTTAACAAAGAATATGTGTACACATATAGAATGGCAGGAAAAATAAGAAAGTACCTCCACCCCATTGTAAATTATGTCATAAGCCAAAGCACGAGCTGACGGTAAATCATTCATGTCTTCAGGATTTGGTGCAGTGAAGGGATGGTGCAGGGCCTGTGTTCAGAAAGGCAGTAGAATAGACATACTCAGAAAAAATGGTAATCTTATTCTGAGTACATTTGTTATCTTCATCACATAAGTTTTGGCACAGTTGCACAATTCAACTTTTCCAATCAGGAGAAGTGCCATCTGCTGTAATCAAAATTCTATGGTAATCAATGCACAGTCATTGCATGTTATTCTCTGATTTGTTTTAAAATGACCTTTTATATGTGTCATCCATATTGTGCTTGAAGTAATTATAGAATCTATGACACCACCTGATAATGGTGGGCATCTGGAGGGAAAAATATGATGTTACCCTCAACAAAAAAAAAAGAGGGCAGCCCAGTGCACGTAGCTCCCGCTTTTGCAGCGTCTTGTGAAAGGTCCGACCATTTTGGGTCTTCTGTATGCAGCCTTTCCCTGCATTTCTACAAGAGGCTGTTTCCAGAACTCGAACCCGTGACCTCATGGTCACAAGGCAACAGCTTTACTGCTGCGCCAGGGCTCCTCTTCATGATATCATGGTACCCTACTACACAAAATTTTGCTGATGGGCACCCACCCAGTAAATAGAGTGACAGACTACAGTTCTCCAATATCATTAAAAAAAATTACTTTTGGTTTTCTGCAAGTACAAAAAAAAAATCTGACCTCATATCTCTGCTCATCACTGTTCCATTCGAACATTGGGAAATCTGTTACCCAAAGAACTGAGTGTGCTGACTGAAAAAAAAAGAAAGAAATACAAAATGCAAAGGCAGACATCAGAACCACAGATGCAGCACAATTGAAACTATTGCTTTCATAATATAATAAAAGATAGCAATAAAACAGTGTCCCATCAATGTCCCATGTGTCATGTCTTAAACATGTTGATGAAAAAAGTGTCAATTCTAGTCAGTTTGAGACTTACCTTGTCTATCACTTCCAGCTTATGAGAAATAAATAGTCTTAACCTGCCAAGAATCCAGTTTGCTGATGATTGTTCGCCCAGGGCAAATAGGATAAGATCGCCTGCCTTCGCGGCAAGAAGTTCTGTGAGCTGCTCTTTCTTTTCTGGTTCCATACTCGACACCAATGGACCAATTCCTTCAAGCTCCCCTGTGAGAGCAGAAAATTTTGAATGAAAAAAAGAAAAAAAAAGAAAGAAAAATATTGCAAGCTAGGCCACAAAATTATTGAATAGACAAGCAAAGATATTTTCCTTTTTACCATTCTCCATAACTTTTAGGAAAGGCAGGCCCTTGGCTCCAGCTTTGGAAGCTTCAGTGTAAACAGTTCCTTTCTTCAAATCGGTGTTTGAAAACACTTTAGCACCACCAGGCACACACAGGGCCTTTATTATACCTCCACTTTCCAATGTGTCAGCAAAAACTTTAAAGCTACTGCCGACAAATATATCGCTAACCTGAAAATGGAACAAGAAACGAGGAGAGAGAATCTGATTAATAAGGTATTAACAGAAGGGTTCTTGGTGTGCAGCATATATACTCCATGGCAAAAGATATGGAGGAAAAGTCAATAACAGAACATAAAGATCATACTTTTACTAGTACTAGTTCTGATTCTTAGGAGATGTTTTAACTAATTATAAGATGATAAATGCAATTAGAAAAGCATTTGCCAGAAAGGTAGAAATCCTCACATCTTTTAGCTCCCAATCGAAACGAAGATCAGGTCTGTCTGTACCATAGCGGTTCATTGCCTCCGCATATGTTAACCTTGGAAATGGATTTGGTAGCTTTATATCCCCTACCTCTTCAAATATCTGTTATATAAATTGTTGCATCATTAATTCAAGCAGTAGCAGCTGAAGAACATAACTATATTTCCGAACAATTAAATGAAACCTCAACTACAACTCTCTATTAACATGAAGCAGCCAAAAGATTCAGTCAGTTATGAGAGCCAAACTACTAATGTATAATATGCAATAGGGAAGGAGTGCGTAGCCTAAGATGCACTCATGATTTTTTTTGACAGGGAAAACGATAGATAGAAACCAGCATACATGTCTCATCATTTCTTCATTCAACTTCAACATGTCCTCCATTGATGTAAAAGCAATCTCCATATCAAGTTGTGTAAACTCTGGTTGCCTGTCAGCGCGCAAATCTTCATCTCGGAAACACCTGATGGGAAGCAGGCAATGCACTTTTAGAGCAATTGAGTGGTTTAATAAAGGGTTAATTGGAACCATGCCCTTATAATTTTGCCGTTTCTGAAATATGCCTTTGAACTTCTAACACTTGAACCCGTGCCATTATAATTTTGCTGAAGTTCAAAATATGCTCATATGGGCATATTTTGAATCGAAAAAAATTGGAACTATGCCCATATGGGCATATTTCCATTGAAAATTGCTATATTTTCAGTTGGAAATATGCCCATATAGGCATATTTCGAACTCCAGCAAAATTATAATGGCACGGGTTCGAATGTTAGAAGTTCAAGGGCATATTTCAGAAACGGCAAAATTGTAAGGGCATGGTTCCAATTAACCCTTTAATAAATAGTACAAAACAATGATCTTTATGTAGATGCTTTGAGC
>BCLG01003804.1:0-44910 GCA_001602295.1 Zoysia matrella
TCGCGGCCATGTCGTTCGCGGCGGGCGTGCGCCACGCGTGGGGGCGCATGTTCACCGCCGACGCCGACATCCTCCGGCTGACCGCCACCGCGCTGCCGATCGTGGGGCTCTGCGAGCTCGGCAACTTTCCACAGACCGTCGGCTGCGGCGTGCTCCGCGGCAGCGCGCGGCCGGCGCGCGCCGCGCACGTCAACCTCGGTGCCTTCTACCTCGTGGGCATGCCCGTGGCCGTGCTGCTCGCGTTCGGGCTCGGCCTGGGCTTCGTCGGGCTCTGGATAGGCCTCCTCGCCGCGCAGGTGTGCTGCGCCGGGCTCATGTTCTGCGTCGTCGGCTCCACGGACTGGGAGGCGCAGGCGCAGCGGGCGCAGGAGCTGACGTCATCCTCGCCGGGCGACACGGAGATGGGCGGGGCCTACGCGCTGGAAGCTGAGGATGGCAGGCCGGAGAAAGGGGAGCAGCAGGAGGACGTGGAGGGGAGGTGCTGTCAGCCGCTGATCCCGAGCGGTGAGGCTGAGCAAGAGACAGCATAGGCTGTTTTGAGATTGTTGCAAAAGCCCGGGGCAAAGGCGCTGTAAATTTTATTATTAATCTGATTAATCGGAACCGCTTCTAATAGTAGTACTGTCTTGGTTCTAAAATATAAGTATTTTTAAGTTTAGATAAACTCAAAATCTTTTAACTTTGATCAATAATATTTAAAAAATGATATAATTTTTAATATAAAAATTTAATTTTTCCGAAAGTTTATCTAATGGTGAATTCAAAAAATATAATTTTTATATGATAAAATATTATTAATTATATATTATTAGTAATGAAAGTGATAAAAGTTTGACTTTAATTAAACTTAAAAATGCTTATATTTTGAAACCGAGGGAGTATGTCTTGTTTATGTTTGTTTCTTGCTTTGACTTTGGCATTTTATAGTAGCTTTTTGACACATTAGATTTTTGAATTTCCCTCAAAAGATATATTAAAAACATTATAATTTCATTACTACTGGTACTTTCTCCGTCTCAGAACAAGTGTTCATCTGTGTTTAGTCTGTTTTTGACCAATAAAGTCTATAAATATTATTTTTTTAATATATATAAAATATATATTATGAAAATATTTTTTATGAAGAATTTAAAAATACAAATACAAAGTTTTTAAAGTTAATCAAATCTATAGCATTCGATGGCTAAAGCTAGATGGCACGAAACCCAAGTGAACACTTATTTTGGGACGAATCTTTATATATTAAACACCGTGCGTTATCTCAATTCTCGTTGCGCCATGTCACTCTAAAAAATATTAACTGTCGAATTAAAATCTAACGGTGGATATTAAAAAGGAGAAAAAATGGATATTAAAAAGGAGAAAAAAAATCTTTTCCTCGGTCAACATAGAAGCGTGCTTCTACTCAGCGAGAGCAGACATAAACAGTCGTGCCATCGCAATATATTAAAGCGCAAGCGTTCTCTGATAGCTTGTTGCGCCACTGTCACCTTAAAAAATATTAACCGTCGGATTAAAATATAACGGTGAATATTAGAAAGGAGAAAAAATATTAGGAAGGAGAAAAAAATTCTTTCCCCGGTCAAAATAAGAGTGTGCTTCTGCTCGGCGGGAGCAGCCATAAACGGTCGTGCCGATATAAGAGAAGTTCTTATAAATTATTCTACTTCTATATCTTGTAAGTATATGCTACAATTAAAGATTTTTATATGTTATGAAAATATATATTTAGATACTTTAAATTGTTTTATTTCCTAAAAATGCTCTTTGATTACTATGCTATAGATTCAATAGAACTATTCCAAAAGATATAAGAGAAGTTCTTATAAATTTATTCTACTTCTATGTCTTGTAAATATATGCTACAATTAAAGACTTTTATATGTTATGAAAATATATATTTAGATAACTTAAATTTTTTTATCTCTTAAAAATGCTCCTTGATTACAATAAGAACTAAGATTCAATCTTTTTCCTACTTACAACTCCGGTCTAAAAAAAATAGTAGCTTTAGACGCAATATTTTAATCAAACATTGCGAATATAAATTAGAAATAATTTTAAATTTATTAAGTTACAAAATTAAAAATAATTTGTTTTAAAAATACTTTCTTAAAAGTATACCGAGTGCTACTTTTTATTAAATATTTTATAAATACCAAAGGTCACACTTATGCTTTGAAAACCATGTCGACAACTTCTTTTCGAGACCGGAGTATATGTTTATGGAATTTTATCATCTATATCAAGACAACTATACTTTTATTTATTAAATAACAAATTTAAAATATACTGCTTCAACTAAAGGTGCACAACAAAAATAAAAACATACACGAAAAGAACGGTAATTGCGGCGCAGATTTTCTAGTGCAGTATATAAAACTTTATAAACTTTCACAGCTTGTGCACATCCCTCCAGAGAAAGTGACATCCATTACTTGACACGATATTATATTTGTGATGGACACGTTGGTTGGAGCAGTAGCTCCTTTGACACGAGGCGTGCCTCCCTCCGGGGAAGCAGGTTGGGCCATAGGCGGGCAGCAATGGAAAAGAAGATGTGCCAATTCAAGGGAGCAGCCATCCGTTTGAAGCCCTGTTTGGAATATAATTTTTTTCTTTGAATTTGAACTAATTTTTCTAAAATTTTCTGCGTTCCAAACGGTGCCGGCAGACATCTTTACATTTCGGCTTACCGACGATTGCAGCTCAGGCCGTGCACTGTCCTGCTTCTGCTGTCGCATGCATGCTCCGCCCCACGAGCCATGGGATGGAGCTTCAAGAGGAAGACGACCATGCAAAAAACAAAACAGACACTGTGTGTTGCGTTCACAGGACCAGCACTCCAGCAGGGACGCGAGCCTGGGGCTGTGGATGATCTGAACCCACCACACATGCACGCTCGATCTGGGATTCTGGATGGATGCAGAGTTCGTTCACCTCGCTGCCCGGCCGTGTCCCTGCCGCCCCAACCACCGCCAGTCCTACCGGCGAGTGCCAACACCTCGGGCTTGACCTCACTCTAGGTCAAGCTCTACGAAACTGAACTATACTGAAGTCGATCGAGAGGAATCTGCGCTTTCACACCCAGTACCTAGGCTTGGTGACAGGTTTCATTCGTTGGAGTAAGGTCAGGCCGTATATGTGGGAGTAAGATGGGGTCAAGGATCGAGTGATTTGGCTGTGGAGATGTGTCGAGCAACGGGAGGCTGGTCCGTCCATTCCTGGAAAGCAGGTGGCTCGGCGCGTGTGTGTGGCCCTTCCCTTTAGGCCTTTACGAAGATGCACGTGACGGTTTCCCCTCCCACGGCTTGCTTGACCTTGACCTTGCGCTGCAGAACGGCTGGCAGATAACTCGCCTCGTCGTCACCATGCAAGCTATTCCTGCTGCTAAGGCTGTAAGACCCCGTTTAGAACGGAGAAAATCTACTCATTTAATTTTTCCTATGAAATTCCTACGTTTCAACGGGACCTAATTCATGAGCAAATCAAAGCAGTGTATAGTTGATAGATCGTCTTAGCTAACTAATAACTGTAGCTGAAAAGGGGATAGTACACAGGCTAGATAGCAGCTCGCCATCGAAAGGCTTACAAGCACAGTGATACAGATCGATGTGCGTTTGCCGGGAGAGACGCACGGAAACGATATCGTCCATCCGTGCATGTTTGTTGTTGCGCACATTCATGGTTACACTAAAAGTTACACAGCCAGGCATCCATGATACGGAGTACTACGTCTTGTATCTGCATCGATCCCGGCTTGGGTACGCACACATGGAAAGCCTTCGTACGTGCCTCCCGTTTGGGCGCACAGATAGATCCAAAAATAGATCGATCAGATCAGAGACGATTGGCACGGCCTACCTATACGAGCGCGCGCGCATGCAGATCCAAGTGGAACCCCCCATTGCATGCTGCCATGCACGCATGCGGCATGACAGCTCCTTCGATCTCGTACGTGCGCGTGCATGCATAATGCGCGCACATGTGTGTCTGCCGAGCTAGTGAGGGCACACAGATCCGTCAGCGTGTCGACCGACTGGGCGGACTGTCTTTGGTGATTATCCCCAGATATTCTAGTTACAAGCCCTATCATGCAACTTTTGTATAAAAATGCACATTATTTGGTCGGTTTTGCATGGTCAAATTAATAAGGCTTGTTCTGAAATTGTTGTTGCCTGCTACTTTAAACAGTTTCCGAACAGAACAAGTACTACCTGCCACAGCTCATTTCAGAATTTCTGCGCTTGATCTTCTCTGCCCGGAGGATGTGCCTCATTGTTTTTTGGGTTTTTTTTTGAGCTCAGAACTTCTTTCAACTAAATATGAGCTGGTATACTCGGCGGATCAGTACACTGGGCCGTGTAAACTCAGTATCAGCTGATGGGCTACATCAGCGTCGTCAGGCATATGGGCCACATTTCTTGGAGGGCCCAAGAAATTAGTAGGGCCGAACAACCGTATTTGGAGGCAATCTGTATGGCATAAAATTGTAAATTTGTTACATTAAAAACCGTATTTGGAGGCAATCTGTTGCATAAGAACAGTTCAGCTTTGGTGAACTGTTGGGTTGGTTGACTGTTGTAGTAAGCCCTGTCCATTCCTTTGTCTCTTGTTTACCTTTTCCAGTTCGTGGCGGCCACTAGATTTGTTCTTATGCAGACAACTTCCCCACTTGGAATACACCATGTCACGTCACGATAGCAAAAGCATATTCGCTTCATATGTCACCATGAACCATCAGATTAGTGCAAGACGCCCACGTGCGTACTGGGCTCTTCTCAGCGATTCACCGTTTCCGTGAAACAGCCATCCAACGTACCCAAAGTTTCAGATGACAAAAACAGCTCTGAAATTTTGAAGCAGAGCTAAGAGTTACGAGCAGTTGATGCTCGATGCCTCGATCTGCACTCAATTTACAGAAATTATGGTGGTAGAACACCGAGATTAGTATTCATTAATTATATACGACCGGTTAACTCGGATTCAACCCTTGCATGCCGATCGAGTGGTTACCCGTACCTCCAAGAACTAGCGTTCTTGCTTCATGGGACCGGAAATCGGCTTACTCTAAAGTTACACAGCCTGAAATTCCTAGCACGAGACCGAGACGATGCGCGCTTAGCCGCTTACCACCATCCCCAGATCGCACGAACCCTTCAGCTAGCATCGGCGAGCCCAAGCTCCCCGACGAAATTTCCCCTTTCCCATCGATGGCGCAGTAGTAGCGCTCTTGGATTGCTATGTATACTGCGGCGCTTCTGAATTGCTGCTGGTGCAAGTGTCTGTCGTCTAAACAACGTGCACCACGAAGTTGCCGCTGTCCTCGTCGTCCTCATCCCACCGGCCGGAGCTCGACATGCTGCGTCCCCGGCTGCCTTTCTTCCTGGCCTCGAGGAGCGGCGCGGCGCCGCCGACCTCGTAGTCCATCTGGCCGCACGCCTGCGCCTCGGCGGCCCGGCTGTCGCAGCGGATCAGGCGGTGCAGGACCTCCTTCATCGACGGCCTCGCCGGTGGGTTCTCGCCCGTGCAGATCACGCCCAGCGTGAACACCGACACGATGTCCTGCATGTACGCGGGCTCCCGGATGGCCGCGTCCACCACGTCGTCGAACGGCGCGCCGCTCTGGTGCCGCTTCCACGCCCACTCCGCCAGGCACATGTCCGCGCCGCTGTCGTTGGCAACCTTGCCGGTCGTGAGTTCGAGCAGGACCACGCCGAAGCTGTACACGTCCACCTTCTCGTTCACCTTTGGTCTGTAACCGTATTCTGCGTGCAAAGAGATTCGCTTCCAATATTAACCATTGCAAATGTAAATGTCCACAAAGATTATCATAATAATAGATTAGTAACTGAATTTGACCCCTTCTTTTTATCACAAAAAAAAAGCTTCTTATTACCTGGAGCCATGTACCCAAATGTTCCGCCGATGGCTGACACGGACTCTGGCTCGCCCGACTTGCAGAGAATCCGGGCCAGACCGAAGTCGGCGATCTTGGCCTGGAAGTCCGGGTCGAGCAGGATGTTGCTGGACTTGACGTCGCGGTGCACGATCGGCGGCGCGCAGTCGTGGTGCATGTAGCTGAGCCCCTTGGCGGCGTCGATGGCGATGGCCAGCCTCGTCGGCCAGTCGAGCGGCGCCGGCGCGCCCTCCCGGTCCCGGTGGTGCAGCCACCGGTCGAGGCTGCCGTTCTCCATGTACTCGTACACGAGCAGCTTGGCTTCCTGGCTGGAGATGCAGCAGAGCAGCTTCACGATGTTGTTGTGCCGGATGTTGCCGAGCACCTTCACCTCCGCGTCGAACTCCTTGTCCAGCTTCGCGTCCAGCTTCCTCGTGTTCCAGATCCTCTTGACGGCGACCATCCTAACGCCGCCGGTGCCGTCCTCCTCGTCGCGCCCGCGGGTGGCGAGGTGGATGCGGTACACCTTCCCGGACCCGCCGCTGCCGATCACGTTCTCCTCGCGGAGGTTGCTGAGCACGTCCGACTCGGCGAAGTTGAGCTGGGTGAACGCCGTCATCTTCCAGTCGGTCACTTCGTGGATGTCCTTCCGGCGCCGGAGGAGCAGCCACGCGATGCCGATGCTGCCGACGAGGACAACGCCGGCGAGCAACGAGAAGAGGGTCATAAGGCCCTTCGACAGCTCGTCGCGGCCCCCCCGGCCGCCGTGGCACGTCGGGAGGTTTATGCCTGAGTTGGCCCTAGCGCAGAGACCGGTATTGCCGAGGAAGCTGCGGTCGTACGCCGCGGTCTGCAGCTGGCCTGGCACCTCTCCAGTGAGCTGGTTTGATGACAGGTTGAGCGCGTTAATCACGTTGTTTATATCTGACGGGATGTCCCCGGTGAGCTCATTGTTGGACAAATCAAGCATGGTCAGCATTGGGAGCATTCCGATGCTCCCCGGTGGTATCGGGCCGGAAAGCCGGTTGTCCCTCAGGTTGAGTGCATTGAGCTTCTGCAGCTGTTTGATCGAAACTGGTATCGAACCAGTTATCCTATTGCCGGGCACAGTAAACTCAGACAGATTAGCAAGCTTACTCATGTCGGATGGCAATTCGCCGGTGAACCGGTTGTTCTCCGCCTTGAACACTTGCAGCCCTGTCGCCGACGTCGGTATTGTGCCGGAGAACATGTTGTCCCCCATCTCGATCCGTGAGATGTTGAAGGATATCACGGGGGGCAGAGTGCCGGTGAAGCTGTTGTTCTGGATCATCACAGTGGTCAGCTTGGGGAACGACCATATCTTCGCCGGGAAGTCGCCGGTAAAGCGGTTGTTGTAGAGCATCAGGTTATTCAGCAAGACGCAGTCTCCCAGGTTCGCCGGGAGCTCGCCGGAGAAACTGTTGTTGAAGGCGACGATGTCGTAGAGCTTTCCGTTGCCGCAGAGCGTGTCCCTCAGCGGGCCAGAGAGATTGTTGTTTGACACTTCCAGGTTGCCGAGGGGAGAGTGCTTACCGAGCTCCAGAGGGAGCTCACCGGAGAGCTTGTTGTTGAAAAGCCGGATGTCTTTGAGCCGCGGTAGCAGTCCGATGCTCGGTGGAATCGTGCCGGCGAACTGGTTGTTATAAAGAAAAAGCAAGGCCATGTTTTGAAGGTTGCCGAAGCTTTCGGGTATATCTCCGGTGAGCTGGTTCGAAGACAGGTCCAGCTCATCCAAGTTCGGCGCCGAGACGTTGCGCGGCAGCTCGCCGGAGAATCCATTGTCGTACAAGTAAACTTGCTCAAGCTTCCTGTGCTGCAGCACCCACGCCGGGATGGATCCGGTGAGCTTGTTCCCCGACATGGCGAGCACCGTGAGCTCCGTGAGGCCAGCAAACTCCTCCGGGATCTCCCCGGTGAGGCTTATATTGGACAGCCAGAGGTAGGTCAGGTTGGTGAGCTTGCCGAACTCCTTCGGCAAGGACGACGGCGCGAACGGGTTTGAGGCCAGCGTGAGCCGCTGGAGCCCAGCGAGCCGGCTTATCTCGACCGCCGGGTACGCGCCGGTGAAGGAGTTGGTGTCGAGCACCAGGGATTTGAGCGCCGGCAGCCGCGCCACGGCCGGCGGCACCTCGCCGCCGAACCTGTTGGAGGAGAGGTTGAGGTGCTCCATCGTCGGCGAGAGACTGTCGATGTCGACTGGGAGGGGCCCCGAGAAGTAATTGGTGGAGAGATCCAGATAGCTTAGCTTCGCGCAGGCGTAGAGCGCGGCGGCGGGGAAGGCGCCGGTGAGATTGTTGATGGAGAGGTCGAGGCGGGCAAGGCTCTTGAGAGCGCACACGGACGCCGGGACCGTGCCGCTGAGGTTGAGGCTCGGGAGGGAGAGCTCCGTGACAACTCCAGCCCCGCCGCCGGCGCATGTTATGCCGGACCAGCGGCAGTGGTCCGTGGCGGGGTCCCATGAGTTGAGCTGCGCGGGGCTGCCCCACTCCTTCTTGACGGCGAGGAGCGTGTCGCGGTCGCCGTCGCCGTCGCTGGCGGTGGGCTGCGCGCAGCACTCGCCGGCGAGGAGCAGTAGGACCAAGGCGGGGAGCAGGGGAAAGAGGCAGCAGGTGCTCGAGCCCGACATATTGACACAGCTGACCTTGGTGGGGGTGGTGAGCGACAGGCGAGTGTGAGAGTGACGGGCCGCGAGGATTGCGAGGGGGTGCGTGTCTGTTTTATAGGTGTGAAAAGGGCCTCCAGTCAACAGGTCAAAGTCTTCGCTTGTTAGTGGTGGACTGACGAGTGCCCCGGATGCATGGCCCATCGTGCAACACGTATATTTCTCAACTAGTTTTTATGGATAGGTCTCATGCCTTTAGCAATAAGTAAAACTTGATAATGGTGAGCTATAAATAAAAAGATAAAGTTGATTAAAAATTTACTCATTAGGAGAGAAAGAAAGGATGTGCTAAAAAAGAAATCATTTTTTTATTTATATGGGCATATGCATATAGACTATTTTAGCCATCAATGCCATATAAACCACTTACATAATATATAAAGACCATTTTTATAGAGCATTTATCGTATAAAGACTGGTTTTTGCTTTCATTGTGGTTGCTCGTGCGGAGGTGTTCCTCTAACAGATAACAGTAATCCGTCCTATATAGATACTCAAACATTATTACTCCTTCCGCTTTCAAATTGGAGTATAAGTTACTCCGTAGTACTTCTCTAAATTTTTTAAATTATAATTTATTATTTTTAAATATTTTTTTTATTTTCAATACACTTATATATATTCCTTCTTATTTTCAGGACATTTTATACTTTTCACCTCCTTAAATTTTATACTCTCTTTGGTATAAAAAGAAAGTTGTTTTAGACAACGATACCGTCTTTAAATCATAACTTTGACTTTTATTTTCTATTAAAAATATTTGTAGAAAAATGACATATGTATATTTTTATGAAAGTAATTTTCAAAACAAATTTAATTATATAATTTTTACATAACTAAAATTAAAAAATTAAAAATTATTTATATTCACAATGTTTAACTAAAACTATATCCAAAACGACTTGCTTTTACCGGAGGGAGTACCTGACCAAAACGATTTATAGGACTAAGATCACCCACACGACATGAGTTAGGTCATGTTTGGAACCACTCAAATTATAAAAAAAAAAAACCAGATTATATGTTCCAAACATATCAGTTTATTGTTTAGATTATAAAAACTAAACTTCTCAGATTACATAAACTCATAATCTGACTTAGGTCGTGTTTAAAACCAACTAGATTATTATAATCTGAATTATTTAACGTTAGTAGTTCCAAATACGTCGTTTTTTTAGATTATAAAAACTGACAACTCAGATTATAATAAACTCATTTTACCTAAAAAATAATTATACTTGATGAAAGACAATTTTGCCCTTATCAAATCTCTAATTATTAAAAAAGTTGCCACCGTACCTCAACAACCCAGGATAAATAGGTCATTAGTCAAGAAAAAACTAGATACGTAGTTATTATAATTTGGTCTCCAAACACGTCTACAGATTATGTTTATAAACCAGATTATATAAACTACCTACATAATCCAGATTATAATAATCTTTGCTGGTTACAAACACGGCCTTACCCCAACTAAAATTTGATTATGATTTTAAAAAACCAACTACCCTTTCCCTTTGTTAGTTTCAGATAATTACAAAATATTACCACATCTTCCATCTTTTTCTCCAACAATCAACCGCCTGCACACGCGCACCCATGCTAGTTTCAGATAAACTCATGCACATGACATTGTGAGAAAATACTATTTAAATATGACGTGGTGAGAAGAAATTAAAAAAACAATGGTTCTTAACTCATGCGCAGGCTGAACAAATTGGCGGGAACAAAAATAATATTTAAATAATTGAAGGGTAAAAGTGTCATTACTTAAAGGAAAAAACTAAAAACCAGTTTATATGGCATCCAAACACCATCCTCAGATTATGTTTGTAAACTAGATTATAAAATTTTATATTTATAAACTAAATTATAAAAACTAACTTCATAATCTAAATTATAATAATCTCCACTGATTCCAAAAGAACCTTAGATAGTGTTGTTGGTTAGATATCCTCTTTGTTTCAACTGTATTGTATTGCACTATCCCATCTTAAAAACAAGTGACTTTAGCATTTAAAATTTATCTCACAAAATTTTAGAATGGATCGAGCAGATTCAAATATAAAGGGGGCTTTTGAGTTTGAATTTCACAATCCAGTAATCAGTTATCATCCTTTTACCCATGTGACTTGACGTGTACTATGTTATTACGTAGGAGTAGAATTTACAGTAAGTGACTAAGGACAAGGGTCTCTTTTGTAACTCGAAATAATATAGAAATTTTACAAGAAAAAAATCTTATTAAAAAAGGCAGGAGGAGTTAGACAGTGCTGTTAATTGGATGCCCTTTTTAAACCTAATCCAGAAGAATGAACAGATCTGAGATTTTGTCCCGCATCTTTTCGTCCACAAGTCCTCAAGGTAGGTGTTCGACAACACCATATCCCAAATGAGCTCACACTATGTAATTTTAATACAGCGACGATAGTATCAAAGCCACGTGTGTTTGATTGAGCTGTGAGCTGTTAAAAACAGCTGTAAAATATGAGTTTTGAAAAAGCTAAAAGCCGTTTTACTTAAAGCAGCTGTGAAGTTGTCAAACTGTAAGACAAATATATATAAGAACAAATATATAAATATAATATATATAATATTATATATACAAATATAATATAATATATGTAATATATATTATAGTTATATAATTATAGTTATATTACATAATTATATATATAATTATAATATATATGATATTATATATATATTACAAATATAATATAATATATAATATATATTATAATTATAATAATATATAACTATAATTATATATAGTAAAAAAGCGTACCGGTCCCTACTGAAAGCCCTGGTCTGTAGCCTGCGGTGCTTCTGACGCTACTGCTCCTAGCTCACGGCAGCTACATCTTTCTTTTTTTTAGGATGGAGTGGATTAGGATGTCGCCCAAGCAAAACGAGTGGTCCACTTGAGTGGTTGTGCGGCCTAGCAAAGCGAAAACATCACTTTTTGTGGACCTGTTTTGAAACCCAGAGCGTCACTTTTACAAACACGGAGGGAGTACATAATTATAATTATATTATATATAATTATAATTATATTAAATAATTTCAATTATGTAATATAATTATAACTATATAATGTATACATAATTATAATAAAAATATAATTATATAATATAATTATGTAATATATATAATTATAATTAAATTATATAATTATATTACATAATTATAATTATTTTAATATATAATTATGTATAATTATAATTATTTTAATATATAATTATATATAATTATAAGTATATTATAGTTATGATATATATATAAACCAGCATTCACAGCCGGCAAAAACAAGTTTAGACCTGCTTTTACTTTTATACTAAAACAAAGCTGCTTTTTCAAAAAAACTTTTGTCACAACTGATGTGAGCTTTTAACGAATTTTATAAAAACAAAAGTCAAAAGCTAACCCAACCAAAAAAGCACGCTTAACGAGAGGAGACTTTTTTTGCAAAAGGCAGTACTTAGTACTCCTACAAGATGACCTAGCATTGCGTTCGTGTATCCATGCGTTCACTGCACGCGTGAGCAACGAAACAGCTTCCCATGTCACCCTCTTATCCGTTACTCACAAAAGAAAAGAAAATGTGTGCGTCCAGTTGCATTTTTAACTCCTTCCGTCACCTGTTCCTTTCGTAGTGTATAAAAGAACAACCTGTGACTGACAGGACAAATAAGATAAGATAATGCTGTTAGTTATACTGTGTAGGGACCGGACCAACCAAGCCTGTGTTTAATAACGCGATGTCGTGTTCCTAGAAGCAGTGCCATTCAGCATTGGATTGATAAGCCGGATTTTTTTTTTTTGCAAGAGGAGGGCTCCAATGCATAGAAAGAGGAGGGGAGCCCACCGAAGAATGGTGCTCCGGATTTTCGATTAACCTATCGATCCTAGCAGAAAGTTGACTAACGACTAACGAGCGGTTGCCTGACTCCGCCCGCGGTAGTAGATTAGCCAATCGAGATGATGTGACCCCAAACAACCCAAACGAATTGCAGCGTGAACCAATTAAGTGGAGCTGGTGAAGCAGGTCTTTGCTCCGCAGCTTCCTCTGCAGTGCACGTCATCTTTCTTCATATAAAGAGCCTACTAGTCCACCAATAACAACTGCTTCCACTACCCTCGTCCCTCGAGCAGTTTAACATTAACATCAACACGTTGAGAGGTCCGATCTGTGCCGGTTTGCGTGATTCTATTCCAAGGAGGAGGCCGGAGATGCTGTCCATCCACGGTTTGCTGGCACTACCGGCTCGAACTGGATTCCATCACAACCAGACGGCTATGGTTAAAAGAAATTACTCTACTACTAGAAAGAAATAATTTAGGCGGGCAAAGTTTGTCTGCATCATGAAAATGGAACCTAGGAGAATAAAGGTCCCGTAGCAGTAGCCTCGCCTCCTGAGAAAGAGACCTTCACGTTAGATGTTCTGTTCGGCGCACTGGAACAGAAAATGGTGTGTCGTTGCAGAGGAAAAGAAATGATTCTCTTAACTAATTAATAAGCTTCTAGACATATTTATTTGGAGCGTGGGAATTTCGCAAGGAATATAGCTCAATCTCCTGCCGGGACGGGATGAAGCGTGAAACTCGTCTTTTGTTCATCTTTCTTTATGTTTCTGGGCATGGTAACTCGTGGGACTGTGCTTGTGTAACCCGTGACAAGGTGCGCGAGGGCGACGGAGTACCGGAGGATACCGTGCCCATGTTGCCTCTGAATCCAGGTTCCTTTCCAGGGGAAAGCAACCGGCGCGCGAGCACCACGAGGAAGAACAGTGCGCCTCCTTCCTCCCGTGAATCAAATTTTGCTACTCGATCACTGCCTTTCTTTCTTCATTCACATGACCTGAGAGTCTAAGTCGCAAAAAAAAAAAAAAGACCTGAAGGAAAGAATGCACGGGTTGGCCTCGTTCTTAACCCTCTTTAACTGGCGCTCACCAAACATTGTGACTGAAGAAGAGTCTACGCCGAACCGCTCCGGATCCACTGGTTCTGCCAGATAAACTAGTGTCAAGTGATGCTTCGCGTCGATCCTAATCTTCCACCGCTTTTCCATCTGTGGAACGCCGCGCTCGGTAATCTGATTCCAGGGAGCACTAACTCAACCGATGGATGGATTTTATTGTAATTAAGCTCGATTGCACCGATATGGTCTACGCATCGGATATACATATATGTGTAGCGCATAGATTAGGGGCTAGTTGTGATTAATGTGACCCACCGTGCTATTATGACTCGGCGAACAGAGTCAAGTGGCCGTGATGCAAGGGCCGAACTGGAGCATGAGGCAGGGGCCAAACTGTTTGCTGACCAAGGGATAGCACAGGAGTCATCAACCTTCTTGAGGCGCCGTAGCAAAACAGTGTCACTCCAGTTGGGTTTTGGTTTTGTCACCACTCACCAGCGATCCAGCCCGCTGCCAAAGTTAGGTCGACGATCTTGGAAGGTTTCCACCGAAAAGTCTGCAAGATGCGTTGCGTTTGGAGCACGTGAGTGAGAAATATCTTAATTTGATCACTGAACTCTGATTAACCCTGACGAACAGAGCACCCGTGAACATTCCCGTTCCGAGCGGGAAAAAGCGACGAAGCCACGCATCCCACGAATCCTTTTTATTCCACTCAGCCTGGGTGAGGTAGTAACCGAACAAGGCCTTACGGTTCGGCTCCAGTCTCAGTCACAGGGCAAACGATGCGTGATCTGAAATTGCGCACGGTTCGGCACCAGTCTCAGTCATTCTTACGGTTTCACAGTGGGACTCACCAAACATTAACTGAAGCCGACTCAAGCTGAGGCTGAGAGATTGGCAAGATTCCACGATCAATCTAGAGCCCACCAAAGCAACTAATTGGCATTCATCTCGATGCTTAATTAGCGTCAATCCTAATCTTCCGTCGCCCTTTTCCATATCTGAACTCCAAGCGCAACACATATCTTATTCCAACTAGCCGCACTAACGACCGGCGAAATTTCTAAGCTGGATTCCATTCCGAGTTTCCGACCCTACTGTTTGCGAGGAGATAGATTTGCACGGATACAGTCTACGGTCATACCACTGCATATAGATACTATCTTCGTTTTTAAATTGATAAATATCGTATATTTGTTATAAATTGATTTATAATTAAATTTATTTGAATCATAGCTTAAAATCTTATACATTTGAAATATATTTTTAAATAAAACAAATAGTCAAAGCTCATATTACAAGTCAATAACAATATCAATTTAAGAATGGAGGGAGTATCGCTAGCGGTATAGGCTGTCACTAATACTAATTACTAACGGTCAAGAGTTGTTGATCAGAACAATAGGTAGTGCTGCCAGAACCTTGTTTTTCCACCTTCGTGCAAGTGATGGGCTCGTCAATTATTCGTGCTAGCTAGTAATGATAAAAGTGAGCGAGAGAACGATGCCAATTTCGATGCCGCTGCTTAATATATGTAGTTATAATCTGCAAAAGAAGGTGAAAGATTATATGGACGAATACTATACTCCCAGTGACACTTATCCTCTTTTACGGTTTTTTTCCATCGATGAATGTATCGAATTGTTATCAAGAGAGGAGAGCACAGAGCAGTAAGTGCCTCACATTCTGCAATTCTTTTGGCTTTGACCAGTGCTCAAAATATACTTACTCTGACTGAGGTGGTAAGTAGTAGTAGTATTTTCACTCACCACATGCTTGGGTAGTGCATGTGCACCTATCAGTAGTAGTACACGTCTCAGTCTAGGTCGTCTCGGTTTGCTGACCAAGGGAGCCTACCCAATGGACCCATCCACTTATTGGCGAGACCTCACGCGACGAGAGACGACCGCCGTCCTGCCGATGCGAAGCCGACGAAGGCTCGTGGATCGCGAAGCCACACAGATGGATAACGAGCGTCGAGCGGTAACCACACAGCAACGGAGAGCTGCAAGGTGACATCGCCGCTCAACAGACGCATATGGGATATGGCCAAAGGCCAATGACTTCCGCCGACGAAGACGGCTGACTCGCACCTCACCGGAGGTCACGCTGATTGTTTTTGTCTGTCCCGTGGTTTTGTCGGCCCTTCCGTCAACAATGACGGCCTCCTTGCCCATGCGTGCCCGTGATCTACCTGCAGTCCTGCACTTGTGCCGATGTACCAACTCATCCATGGAGGGATGCAGTGGTCCACAATGGTTACGAGGATCCTCTGATACAATCATACACGAGCTTCATAGACGCCGCCGAACGCCCATCCGAGATAGAATCCAGGTTTTCACCCCGAGTGTGTTGATACATGTACAGTACAGGAATACTTGTGTATAAATTACCCATCAGATACACTAGAGGACAGATAATAAGAGCAATTCCCATGGAGTGGCACACAATGAACGAAAATCATTCTCTATGGCACTATTAAGCTCACAACAGCTATACATTATTGATATCAACATCGGGGGAAAAATCTCACGGAGAAAGGAGCAAACCAAACTACAAAGACCCACTACGGAAAACCGCCTAGCTTAAAAATGCACGGTGCCTTACAGTCACCATCAGATTCTGATCTAACAGAGGTGTATCATACAGGAGCAGGATAGGAGACTACGTGGGCGTTCCTAGACGACAGTCAAACTCGCGGGAAACGGGAAGGCCCTCTTCGTCGAAGGAACTCGGGGATCTCCACAGCACTGCCTTCTGTCGAGGACGAGCATTGGCCATTGTCACTTTGTGTTTGTTGGCCACCCTTTTGTTGAAAGCACAAGTGAGATTTTGATTTGGTTGGAAATTACTCTGAAAATTAGAGCCACTAGGTATGTGACAAGAGTTACCTTTGCGGTGCGACCTTCTTGTTCGTCCTGCCTTTTGAAGCCAGTAGCGATCAAGGTTATGCTCACCTGCATGAACAGAAACCAAGGGATCAAATTTCTAGTAAATTAAAATTATTAAGTAAAATGCAAATCGGTGCTGCCAAAATTGCAAGAAACATACACGGAACAAGGTGTGCTGAATAAAATGGGTTGCAACTTACTTGACCACTGAGTGAAGGGTCAATGACAGCACCAAATATCAGATTAGCATTTGGATCAACAAGGTCGTAGATTATTTCAGCAGCAGCATTTACCTGAAACAAACAATTAGTGAATGACAGTAAGGGTTTAAACCGTATGAAAGGAGGAAAAAAATGCCTAAAACCAGATTCACTAGAGTTAAAAAAAAAATTCAACCTGCGCAGGGTAACACAAGCCCCGCAGCATTGCATTAAGAAGACATTCTCACACAGGTCAAGAAAACCCCCAAACCCCTGCCCCACCCTTACATAGTGGCACAGTAACCCATGTGGGCGACCAATGACCAAGACATTCTAATACCCATTCCATTATTGATGTTATTTTTGCATACAAACAAAATAATTGTCCACTCCTACTGGAAGCTTTTCTGGCTTATTTCTACTTTGAGTAGTTGCTGCTACTCTCCCTTTCATTCTTTCTTTTTCCTGTTCCTATGAATAATAAATACATAGTAGGGTTTCCCTATTATTTTCTTAAAAATGAAATGAAAGCAATATGATAGAGATGCACAGAACATCAAATAAACTATTATCATAAAACAAATCGATTCTTGGAGATAAAAGTAGAAAATAGATGGACCAAACCTCAAATAAAGTTAGATCAGTTCCTCCAGTAATATTCCACACAATCCCTGTAGCTCTTTCAATTCCAATATCTAGAAGTGGTGATTGAATGGCATTAAGAGCGGCATCTCTTGCTCTTGACTTTCCTGAAAAATTCATAGGGAGGTAATAATAAGCAGATCAGACAAGTAAAACTCAATTAAGCTATCTATAACTTTTGAGTAAAAGCAACAAAATTGATGTTGAAGATATACAGAAACAGAACAATAGATTCATTTTATGATAGCATGAAAAGCTCTGCTGCATTAGGAAACAGTTTATCTCATGGTCACCCATGAACCAAGCAAGTCTCTTGTTTCCTAAAAGTGTTCTCTCTCAACTTAGTGATTACATGATGTGGCCATTAGATAGCGTGCAAAAACATGAATTTCAGTTTGCAGAAAGGACAGAGTTGTATCATACATGCTAGCAATCAAATACAAGCGATGGATCATATTTTTTATAGAAGGAAAATTATTTCAAGTAATACCAGTAGCAGTCCCTATGCCCATCAAAGATGACCCTGCATTTTGCATGATGGCTCGCACATCAGCAAAGTCAACATTAACCAATCCGGGAACCTGAAAGGAGAGAAAGCAATCAAATACTCTCATAAGAAATCATTGTACTTCTCAACTTCAGTATTCTGTCTTTTGGCTGTTCACTTTGTGACATGTTGACTTAAATTGCAGGCTCGTATTACCGTAATAATATCAGAGATGCCACGAATTCCTTGTCGGAGAATATCATCAGCCAAATTAAATGCTTCTGTCACGGGAGTATTTGGAGACACAGCAGACAAAAGCTTGTCGTTTGGGATGACAATGAGGGTATCCACACTGTTTCTCAAGGCTGCAATTCCTTCTTGTGCTTGAACAGCCCGTCGCCTACCCTCAAATGAGAAAGGTGTTGTGACGATCCCGACGGTCAGTATACCCATTGATTTAGCAATGCCAGCAATTACAGGAGCACCTCCAGTTCCGGTTCCTCCACCCATTCCAGCCTGCATTTAGAACACAGAAACAGCATTTTCAAACCTGGTGCATAATAATTTTACATGCTAAGCTCTAATGGGGAAGCATTTACCGTCACGAAAACCATGTCAGCACCATAAAGGGCATCCTGTATGGATTCACTGCTCTCCTTCGCCGCATTCATCCCAATGTTAGGGTTCCCCCCAGCGCCCAACCCTCGAGTCAGCTCCTGCCCAATCTGCAGCCTATTGTGGGGAAGCACGGTAGACATTTTTATCGCCTGCACATCAGTATTCACGATCCAAAACTCAACCCCAGTCATGGAGCTCTCAATCATCCTGTTGACCGCGTTGGAACCCCCGCCTCCAACTCCAACGACCTTGACCTTGGCCTCATTGTAGTCGTTCCGGTCTGGCGGCACTCCCAGTCCCTCCAGAGGGGTCCCATCAGAAGAGCCTCTCACCGGGTCGACAACCTCGACATTCTTCTGGCCACGGAGCAGAGACACCTCTGGGTGGAGGTCCAGGAACGAGTCTTTCTTCCGGAAGGAGTTGGCACTGCGGGGGCTCGCGCAGCAACGGAAGTGACAGTGACCCAGAGCTCGAGCGCTTCTGACCAGCGCCCTCCCTGATGATACAGCCTTGCAGCTGCCAACTTCGTTTCCCCAACTAGAAGATGGTGGACTGAGCTGCGTGAAACACGGCAGCTGCGTAGCCATCTCGACGAGAAGTAGAATCGATGCTCTTCACCTGAGAGTACCCCGATTGCTTCAGAGATCGACTTGGCGGCTACTCATACCTGCAGAAATTTGGGACAACAGAATTGAATCCTAGAAAAAAGTAGGGATCTTGGAAGCCCAACACGACCAAATGTAAAGGAACAAGGGGTCACGCAAATCCAAGCCCCAAACTTTCGACTTGCATCGCCGGAGCAGCGCGGCGGACCACCCAATGCGACAGCCAAGCGAATGGAAACCAGAAAAGATTGGGGGTGGTCAGAGCCGTACTCACCACGGGGCAAAGCGAGGGACGCCGCCCGCCGCAGCCCGCCTCCACGGCCGCCGCAGGAGATCTTGGTTGGGCAAGACGAAGGCGGCCGGTCGGTGGCCTTATCGCCAGAAAGAGGTTTTGGGTTTTTTTTGTTGGGGCTTGGGGGAGTGGTGGAATCTGGAATCTCTCGTCCTCACTGTTCTGTTGGAGTTGGAGGGGGCGCCACCCACCGGCCCTCCGCGGCTGGCGGCTGGCGGCTGGCGTGCTCTCCAGTACTCTCGCCGTCTCGCGGTGACTGTTGCCAGCCGAAAAAGCTCGCGGTTTCATGGGACAACAAAGTGCGCGGATACGTGACAGCCATCAACAGAAACAGGCCGGATACTCGGCGCCAAGGTGGTGCGGCCCATGGTCCATGGACAGCGAGAGTTTGGCCTCGGAACCGCTAAGATCCAAACCCAGGAGCGCGGCCTCTCGACTGAGCTCTGAGCAGCAGCAAGAACGCATAAAACAGTACATTAAACCACCAAAATCCACATTAGAGCCACGAACCATTTCATAAATCTACAGAATAAGCAAACTCCTTGCGTTCTTCTGATTTCTCAAGTTTCAGAGGTTGCTAAAAAATTCTAGGCAACAGAGCTCGCGCGCCTCACGACCTGGTCTTGAACGGCACGTATGTCTTGAGCGAGTCGAGCACGCCCTGAACGGAGGCGGCGCAGGCGGCGACGGTGACGAGGAAGCAGACGAAGCTGAGGCTCTGCAGCGCCGCCCACTTGGTGCTGAACCGCGGGACCTGCCGCTGCCGGATGTACATCTCCACGGGGAAGAACACCGTGAGCGGCCAGAAGGCGATGCTCCCGAGGATTCCCAGGATGCTGTTGAAGAACGGCATCAGGATCGCCAACAGCGTGATCACCGCCACGAACGCCGTGCGCCACACCAGCCGGAACACGTTCACGCCGCCGGATCCGACCTCGCGGGCGGAGCCCTGGAACCGCGTCGCCAGGGCGCCCTCCACCGCCGCGAACAGCGGCTGGCAGAACACCTGGAACCCGCCGACGAGGTGCACCACGATGCAGGCGTTGGCGAGGTCCACCAGCCAGTAGGGCTCGTAGAAGCCGAACCCGGTGAGGATGTTCCCGGGCGCGCCGTTCCCGAACGCCGCGTACCCGAGGCACCCGCACAGCATGTAGAACGCCGTGGTCGTGGAGATGCCCATCGTCGTGGCCCGCCGCATCGTCTTGTTCTCCGCCGGCGGGCAGCGCAGCGTGTCCTGGATCTCGATCAGGATGATGGCGTACGAGTACGCGAACGCGATGTTGCCCAGCGCCTGGAACGTCATCCATATCTTCTGCGACGAGTCGACGTCCACGCCCACCTGGGTGCCCGTCATCGTGGTCTTCCCCGTGGGCCCCGCGATGATCTGCGCCAGGGAGAGGCCGACGGCGATGGCCGAGTAGGAGAAGGACATGACGGCGGCGATGATGGAGAGCCACCAGAGCTTGTGGAAGTTGGGGAGCTGGCAGAAGATGGCCTGCACCACGCCGAAGCCGATGATGTACGTGCTCGTGTTCTGGCTGCAGTCGGCGTCGTGCCCGTGCCAGTGGAAACAGTTGGACTTGTTGATGGCCCTGCATCCATATTATTCCCAATGGAGCTTGCTGATCATTTCGTTGATCGATCGAACACGATCGAGCAAGGTGAAAAAAAAAATATGATCAAAACTTCAAAAGGGAGGAAACACACGCCGCGCTGATGGAGGCGGTGATGGTGTAGCCGATGCTGGTGCCGAACATGTTGGCGTACTGGCAGCACCCGCAGAACCAGACGTGCCAGCCGCCGAGGTTGGACTTGACGGCCTCGGTGTAGGTGTAGTTGCGCTTGCCGGAGACGGGGTCGCCGACGCGGTAGCAGTCGGCGAGGAGGCCGCAGGTGTACAGGGTGATGACCGCGAACAGCGCCAGGGTCACCGTCCCGGTCACCCACCCCAGCTGCGCCATCGCCCACGCCAGCGACAGCACGCCGGACCCGATCACCGCCGTGATTATGTGCGCTGTCGCCGTCCATACCGTTCCTGTAAAGTTTGTGGATTATGCCAAAGATGTTAAGGACATGTGCTGAAGTTAAAAATGTTTCTTACGAACAGCAACAGTTGACACACAGTAATTAGTTGCTGTAATACTAATCTACAGACCAGTTACATGTTCATCCCAACTCATCTCCTAGCTACGATTTCTGATACGCAACCACAGAAACATCTTGTCAGTATGGACCTATGGGCTCTCGATCAAGAAGGCGCCAATAAAGCTGCCTTCATCATCTTCCATCCGACGACGGCTACATCAAACCGCTGAATCGCAACATTCACAGGTGACGTCGACAGAACATCATCGAAGAAAGTCATCTCTTTCGGTGCGTTCGTGGGATTCGCCGCACGCACGACGTCGACCACCGTGCTAGCACGGGACCGGTCGGCCTTGCAGGGACCATGCATGCATCCCATCGGGATCCGGATCCCCTCAGATGGTGGTAAAAATTCAGAGTAACGTAGCACTTGCTACACTACAGTACCCTGAATTAGTATTTTATGATTTTTTTTTAACAAAATTACTATTCATTCTAGCGCTTTTCATAGCTACTGTAGCAATGAATTTGTTTCGTTGATTTCAAATCGAGCAGTTAAAAATCTATTCAAATTCAACATACTGTTCATTCGGTGAATTTATTCCACCAATTCACCGGACCCCCATCCCATCGGCATCGGTGATTACTCCACGACGAAACCGTCGGAAATATCAGAGGCTGAGCTAGGACGGCCGGCGGCGGACGATCGATCGCGACAAGCCATGCAACGTTATGGCGCCGCCTCCGGCTTTGGCGACTTCCATTAAAAGCTTGACCAATCTGATGGCCTCTGCTTCCATCTGCATCGACCGTTCTTTGCCTTTCCCTTGTCTGATTGATCTAGTACCACCGTTTGAAAAGGCAGAGCCTACGATCGCCATGAAGGAACCTTGGGGTATCGTGCCACCTTTATGAAGGAGGCCCCGAGCTCATTGGGCTAAGTATATTGACAAAGCAGGAGATCTTTTTTTTTTTAATAAGAGCCCAAACCGAACCTGACAGAGTAGACCGTTCAGGATATCGACGTAGTTACATTTGCCTAGCAGTTTAGAACAAAATGATCATATATGACTCTAGTAATTTATACGTCGATGATTGCATTGCAGATGGAGCATAAAAGACGGGAGACAAAAGATATGTCGCAAATGAGAAGAAAACGAGCTCTCCATGCAGTGATCAATACGGAAGGTGATGATTTCTATTTCGAATAATACTACTCATTACTATGATATATATACTGCTAGTATTGATTATATTTCTGAAGGAGAATTTAGCGTGAGTGTAAAATTGTTCAGATCAAACAATGGATGAAAAATTATCAAGAGAACTAACGAAGTATTGAGATCGCGTTCGTGAATGAAGAAGCAAGGTGACTCCGCCGGCGTCAACTCACGAGGGATGAGCGAGTATGCTTATTACCTGTCCTCCTCGCTTTGCCGTCGTCGTCGAGCTCGCCACGGATGCGGGGCAGCGTGTCCAGGTGGTCGTCGATGTGCATGGCGCCGCGGCCAGTCACCATCGCTGACCTAATCTCTCTTCCTGATCTTCTCCGCTCCGATGGCTTCAACGCGAGGTTACAGTCCGCCGCGTGCGGTGGTGTTCTAGAGTGGAGAGTGAATAGGGGAGAGCCACTGAATGGCGCCATATATAGACCGCGCGCGACGTCGTCGCAGAGCTCGGCAGCGGCGCGCCTCGAACCGCTGCTTGACGGGCGTCCAAGTTTCGCGCGTTTACACGTACGGCCGGTCGCATGGCTTCCCTCCCCTCCGTCAACCGCGCCCCAATTACATTTTTGGTCCGTAAGTAATTTGGATTAAAGTTTGGTTAATGACTATTAATATAGTACTTTAAATCAAACGGCTCGCATAGATTTATTAAATATTTTCATCTTCTATTAGGTAGATTTAAAATAGACCTAAATAGTTGTGGATTGTTCATTTACACTGATATCAAAGTTTAAATTGTTCTTTTTACCTTTAGAAGGTAAACAATAATTATTAATTACTACATCATTCAATTTAGAAAGTAATTAGTAAGTTTTAGTAAGTGATGGTAATCAGAGCATGTTTTCTTATATAAATCAACGACTGAGATTAAATTTGTGTCTTAGGAGGTGAAATAATAGCATTTGGTCTATTTTAAAAAGACTCTCTTACTTCATCTAATATCTATGTTTTGAAGTGACAGCGAAATTTGCTGTCGAATAGTTTGCGTTTGAGTCGTGTTGCGCAACGAAACAAATTTATGCTTGTATACAAGCTAATTGAAACTTGAAAACAAGCATTATTTCTGGAGTTTTTGGCTTCTGATCATGCATGTTAGCTGGTAGCCTGCTACGTACAACTTGTTTGGCTCCACAAGTGATGGTTAGACATACCAAAGCTGTCTCGTACTCTCTTCGTTCCAAAATAAGTAGCGACGTTTTTGACTTTTTAAAATTATCGTTTGACCATTTGTCTTATTCAAATTTTTTTTAAAAATACAAAAATAAACAAGTCAAATTTAAAGTACTTCTAACAATGAATCATTTCACAATAAAATAAATATTTTTTTTACAAATTTTTGAAATAAAACGAATAGTCAAAAAAATATATTTAAAAATTAAAACAATATTTATTTTGAGACGGAGGGAGAAGTGTCACTAGGCTTCCAACACTGCATACGCAAAATATACAGTACCATAACACTGGAAGAATGCTGAACGTACAAGCACAAGTACACAAACAGTAGCTACAGCTATGGTAGCTTTGAATTATTGTTGCTAAGGCCAGGTTTGCTGCCAACGCCATACATTTGCTTTGTCATGCTCATCTGCTGCTCCCAGCTCGGCTAGCAGCTGCCCAGTTGATCTCTGATTCTCTTCTTCTTTTTGATGGTTTCATGTTGCTTTCTCGCAGATATTTGGCAATCTGCGTAAAGATGGTCCATGCTCCCTGAGATAGTAGCGGCGTAGTCGATTATGCTACTTCCTCCTCTTTATTAGGTTTGCCATGCCATGAACCGAAAGAAATTAAATGGATGATAAGGTTCCATCTTTTGTTCTGTTGCATTTCTCTGTTTGGGCGTTTGGCTATTGTGATACTACAAGACATCGATGGTCGTATCTGCATACTGCTTGGCTCAACAAACAGACTGATAATTTTTACTTACCAGGTTGTTCCCAGCTTCCCAGGAGAGCATATATTTTTTGTATGTAGTACTCTCTCTGTTCACAATTATAAGTTATTTTACCTCTGGGTACGAGAATTAAAGAGAAGTGAAAAAGTATATTGCATAGAAAACGAGGAGAAAAGAGATAAAAATTTATTGGAAAGAGAGAAACTGTGTTGAAAAGAGAGAAATATGTATTGAATAACTGAACGGAGGGAGCAGTAGAGTGCCAATAGAACAGTACCACATAAGTAGGCCATCATTTCAACATTTGCCCATGGATATTGAGCCCAATACATCTTTCATATGAGGATGTGAATTTTGAGCGAATCATCCCAGTCCTTCAGATGAGGATGAGGGCCCAACATTGTTTCTAGTGACTGGCAACCTCCTGAATGGTGATGAAATGGTTTAGATACCAACAAAAGATACAAAATTTGTATTATGAATTTTTCCACTTTTTGAAGCCGTTTCAATAGTGATAAGGCTTGTAAATCTTCAATGCTGTTCAACTGTACGCTTTTGTACTGTGGTGCAAATTACAATTACGAAAAACATACCCTTCAATCTTTGGATTTAATTTGGCCACGGATTCCCAAAGAGTCCTAATCTCCTACAACAAGAAGCGTATTTAACCACAAACGTTCACATTCTTTTACTAAAATGGAAGACCTCATGTCCTCGATCGTCATGTCTTCGTCTTGAATGGGACATAGCTCTTGAGAGACACGGTAACGCCCTGAATAGACCCGACCGCTGCGGCGAGCGAGACCAGGAAGCAGAGGAAACTGAGGCTCTGCAGCGCCACCCACTTGGTCGTGTACCTCCCTATCTTCCGCTGCCGGATGTACATCTCCACGGGGTAGTACACCGTGAGCGGCCAGAACCCGATGGCGCCGAGGAACCCCAGGATGTCGTTGAAGAAGGGCATGACGATGGCGAGCACCGTGCTCACCACCACGAACGCCGTCCGCCAGGTGAGCCGGAACGCGTTGACGCTGAGTTTGCCGGACGCGAGGGGACGCTCGCGGGTGATGAACTTGGCGTTCGGCCACCGCGCCGCCGCCAGCGTCTCGACGAAGGCGAAGACGGGCTGGCAGTAGACCTGGTACCCGCCGACCAGGTGCACGACGACGCAGACGTTGGCGAAGTCGATCAGCCAGTACGGCTCGTAGAAGCCGAACCCGGTGAGGATGTTCCCCGGCGCGTCGTTCCCGAACGCGGAGTAGCCGAGGCAGCCCGAGAGCATGTAGAAAGCCGTGGTCGACGACACGCCGAACAGGGTCGCCTTCTTCATCGTCTTGTGCTCCGCCGGAGGAGACTTCACCGTGTCCTGGATTTCTATGAGAATCATAGAGTAGGAGTACGCGAACGCGATGTTGCCGAGGGCTTGGCACGTCAGCCAAACCTTCTGGGCTTGAGTGACGTCGACTCCGACCTCTGTGCCAGTCAGAGTCGTGTTGACACTGGGACCTGCAGCAAGATACACTCGATATGAGATGCGAGAACGACCGAGATCGACACAATGCAGCTCTTCGGGTAGTAACATTTGCCGGGGAGGGGACTGCACTTCACCTGTTATGGTTCGCGCCAGCGACAGGCCGACGCCGATGAACGAGTAGGTGAAGGACATGACAGCGGCGAGGACGGACAGCCAGGTGAGGTTGTGGAAGTTGGGGAGCTGGGAGAAGATGATCTGGATGACCCCGAAGACGACCATGTACATGGTGGTGTAGACGCCGCAGTCGGCGTCGTGGCCGTTCCTGTGGTAGCAGTTGGCCTTGTACACGGCCCTGGTCATCCAACCGAGAAGATTCCCATCAGACCACGAGAGAACGCAGGAAAAAATCTCAAATGACGAGGCTGCCCTGGGGGAAAAAAAGAAGCAAACTCTGCCATTGCTTGAATCACTTACGCCGCACAGATCGACGCTGTAATCGTGTACCCGACGGCGGTTCCAACCAAGTTCACGTACTGGAAAACACCGCAGGTCCACACTTGCCACGAGTCTGTTTTAGTCATCAACATATGCACACACGACAGCGCAAGAGTCATTTCCATGCATGTCGAATTTCAGATACGAATCGTTAAGCTGGTGCATAACTAAAAGGGAGATGAAGAAGTACTCGTACCAAGGTAGGCGGCGACGGCGTCCATGTATGTGTAGTTCCTCTTGCCGACGACCTGATCTCCGGAGCGGTAGCAGTCGGCGAGCAGGCAGGAGGTGTAGTAGGTGATGAGGGAGAAGATCATCATGGTGACCGGGCCGAAGAGCCAGCCGAGCTGCGCCGTTGACCATGCGAGGGACAGCACGCCGGAGCCGATGACCGCCGTGATAATGTGCGCGCTCGCCGTCCACACCGTTCCTGACAACGAGACATCGATAGCAGGGATCCGTAAGTTACTCCTACTGTGCTCAATAAAAACTTATTTCTACGATTTATTGACTACAATTTTATTAAATAATTTTTATAAACTTAATTAAGTTTAACCAATGTTACGGTCAATCCTAGAAATAGACAGAGGGAGTACTGAAACTGCAAAATTTTATTTCTTTTATTATTAAGATTCGCTCGCTTTGTTTAAACATGCAGCCGTAGACTGGTAAAACCGTCAACTCTCCTTGCGTGGTCAAAGAGGCTGTTGGAACGGAGGTTGCTTGTGGGATGCTTCGATGTGCCGATATTATTATATTCGGCAAGGCAGAAAAAGATGAACGGCAAGGCAAGGTTAAAAAAAAAAGAAAGAACCGGAACGGAAAGCAGAGGGTGACCGAGGTACGGGGACGGCGGGCGCCGGGATTCGGACCCGAATTGGGCTTACCGGTGCGCTTCTTCATCCCATCGTCGTCGAGGTCGTCTCCGCCGGCGTGGCGCGGGAGGTACGCGGCCTCGCCGTCGCGGTGCCGCGCCGCCATCTCCAGGCCCTGTGCCATCGCCGCCGCCGCCGCCGGCGGGGGGGGGGGGGGGGGGGGGGGGGGGGGGGGGGGGAAAATATCCCTGCTGCTCAGTCGGCGAGAGGAGAGGAGGAGACGACAAACCTGGAGCGAGGCGAGCGCAAGCGGCTTATTATATACTCCCTGTAGACACCCTGGATGCAAAATCAGCACGCCCCAAAAAGTCGTTAAACCGCGTGCCCATCAACGGAAAAAGGCTGTCAACGCGTAGTAGGGGTTTCCCATGGTCATTTGTTTTTTTTTTTAACCATCCCATGCTCAAATTATCAGCGTTCCTGCAGTGGCATACAACGACAGCGAATCCGCACGCTGGTTTCGATCGATTTTTGCAGTTTTGAAACTCGTGAGCGAGACGCTCTCTCGTGACTGATACGGCCGAATTGGCATGCGGGCGGGCCAAGGTTGCTAGCCTGCACGATAAAATTCCAGCGCATGCACTGTCGCCTCCTTCGACCTCGCGAACGCCTTTTTGCAGCGCTTGAACCGTATCAAATGCAAAATTTGGGTCGACACGACGTTTGTTGTGGGTCCGTCAGTCCACTTGCTTGCTGAATGCTGAAACGTGCCAGTTCTTTTCAGATCATGTTCATGTGCCGACTTCCACGAATTTGCTGCTGCGGAGTACCATGCATCCGAACCGTTTTTTATTTTGTTCGCCTCGGTCAGTTCGCTCGCGGACGACAACAATTCTCATTGTAATATTTAAGTGACTGTTCCGAGGCAGTTTTTGTTGCTGTGCTGCACAGTCATTTAAGTATATTTTACTGTAAATTAGATTTTTTAACAGCCGCAGCTGCAGTATTACAATGTGCTGGCACCAAAGCTGGCAGCCGAACGCGCCCTAATATTCTTAGTTTGCTGTTGGTGCTCAAACGGACAATGTGCTGCAGCCTTTTTGACCAAAGGGGCCAGATCAAGACTCTTTTTTTTTAACAAGATAGATCAAGGCTTAAGAAACGCATGGGCAGCCGATAAAAGTGCTACTGCATAGGTATTTTTAATTTTGGGATTTTCTGTAACTACATGCCTTTTCAAGAGCGCAATCGGGTGCTTGTTGCTGTGCCTGTGCCTGCACGAAAAAGATAAATAAATGATACAAATACCTTGTCATCGTCACGTTCCAGCACAACGGTCATGGTCAAAATACGCTTACTCTAGTCCTATTCAAGAACGGAGTAGGTATTTTGCAACAAATATTTGCAAAATATGGATAAATAATTATAATTTTTAGTTTGAAAATAAACAAGTCATTGACATAATGGCAATAATTTCAGAACGGAGTAAGATATAAACCTCTGTTTACAAATATTTGTCAATTTTGCCTTTTATGTTAAATATTTGACCATTAGTTTTTTTTGAAAAATTTTAACATACAGATATTGAAAGTATACATTTTCAAAGTATAAATTATGGTAATTTAATTAATTATATATTTAAAGGGTTATTATTAATCAAAGCATAAATAGTAAAAATTAAAATTATCAATTATCTGTAAATGGAGGTTTGAATGTTTCGAAGATCCAAACGCGACGTTCCAAATAGGCCGTAACTGTTCGAGAAGGTGAGATCCACCGGTGCGACGTGGGCGCTGATCGACATGGGCCCCCAAATATGCGGAGTAGGGAGTGCGGTCGGCGCAACAAACAGCCTACGACATCCTCGGGCCTCCCCAATATACGCAGCGATACTCCGGCCCGTTTGCCTTCCCGCACCACCGTCTCCCTCACCGCCTCCGCCGTCGCTGCCCTCCGATCCCTGCAGCTGCAGTCCACGTCCCGCCGCCGGCCTCCCGCGTACTCCGAGCGGCGCGCCCCGCTGCTCGCACCTTTCGCCATGTCCGAGGCGGCCGTGGCCCCGACGCTGAGCATATACAAGGCGGCGCGGCGCATCAAGCGGAGGGAGAGCACGCTCTCCAACGCGTTGCGGAGCGTGGCGGAGGACGCGGCCTTCGTGGCGGAGGTCGCGGCGCTGTGGCCCGCGCTCCCGCTGGTCGCCAACCTCCGCTGCGGCCTGTGGTACGCGCCGCCCCGCGCCTTCGCCGCCACCTGCTACTTCAAGTCCACCGACGGACACGCTGGAAACTGGTCCTTCTCCACGGCACGTATCAACCTCCACCTCGCGCTCCTCGCTGGTACTCTTCACCTCTCTTATTCGCAACCAGTTGCTGCTAGTGCGCTGTGGATATGATTGCCAGATGTATCTTGACTGACCTCAATTTCTGCTGTCTGTTCGCTTCAAATAGGGGAGAGAGGAGGGTGCACGATAGTTGATTCAACAAGGAAAGGGAAACGGTTCCCTGATAGTATGTCAAAGACCATACCCATTTGGTGCTGTGTTTTGAACCGAGCAATAGAGAGGCATCGGCTGCGGGTGATCAACAAAGAGAACGGAGTGGATGATGAAAGGGCATCTTGTTCGTCTGACTGGGATAGCTCACTGCATCTTCCTGTCTGGGTTCTAGACACCGAGAAAAATGCTATAGAGGAGCATATTGAGGAATGGACAGACCGACTTGAATCATGTGGTGCAGACATCCATTCTCTTGCTTTAGGTCTGCGAAAGCCATTACGTCCACTGTGGATATCACAAAGGACACGGATATGGTTAAATGAAGTGCCGGAGCATGAATCGTGGGATTTCACTCCTATCATATTAATTTCGGCATCTGCATCAGTATCTACTCAAAGGACGTCCTCTGAATTCAGCTGGCACTACATTCCTGGAGCAGGAGATGATGAAGAGAGTTGGGCACGCGGTTTAACTCCTACATTATTCTGGAAAAATTCATATGACCTTCTTGATGCTGGACCAGATCTATGTAATCAATTAGTTGCTGACATCGTTGAAAGGGATAGGGTTTACCGTTCACAAAGAGGTGAATATTCTCCTCAAATTACAGCTAAGCCGTCAAAGACCCGTGATGTTCCCCACTGCGGTGATGATCATACACCCAGCATGTGCCTTATGGACTCGAACCCTTGTATCAGTATGACAGATCCACAATGTTCCACTAGTCATAATCAACTCTTCTGGATTGGAACATCAAACCTTGCAGTTTCGTCTACGCTCCAAGGTATGATTTATAGTTGTAACTTGCAACTTTTCTTCTAAGTTATTTGTTGAGTGCTGAGTGTATCTTTGCAGAAGCACTTATATTTGTTTCATCCATGTAATTTAATTTTAACTTGCGACGGCAAACACTATGCCACAAAGTTCACTTTTCAAACTTCAGTTAGGCCCCAACTCAAATGTATTGTAATTGTTTGGCAAGGAGTCATCTCTTTGGATTCATTTTATACTTAGTTCAGTTACAAAATTAAGCTAAGAATTATGTGAAGAAAGGGCATTGATGTTATTTCATTATTTGATTATCTATTCTTTTTATGATAGTTATATACCTATGCACCTTTCTTCAGTTGCAGATGCCTCAGATGGTGTGGACTGCATACTGAACTGTGACAGCACATCAAAGTTATATTCTAACTTGTCCAAAGATTCTTACCTCGAGCTGCCTATTGTGGTAGGTGACATCTTTCTAGGGCCTTTTATATTTTCCCTTAATGTCAGATTTTCCTGTGATTTACTCCTAATGCTTGTAGGGCTCAAAGGATGACCGTTTCTCACTGATAAAAAACCTTCCAAAAGCAGTTGATTTTGCAAAACAGAATCTTACTGCTGGGAGAAAAATACTAATATGCTGTCAAAATGGTAAGTCAACAAAGTTCATCTGGGCACCTACCCAATAGTGAAGCCCGTTTCGTCTAGTTTTGATGCACTACCAAATAAGAACGCAAATGCTTTCCTGCATTTCTTTTTGCATTTTCTTGAGCTCTGACTTGTTGTTTTACTTACCTTCAGGCGAAGATATAAGCGTATGTGTGGCCTTAGCTATAGTGGCTTTGTTACTCGATGACACTGGTAAGCATAAATCAATATGAATATAACCGATTCCATTTTGCTTCTAGTTACCATTTAAGTTGCGTTATTATATGACATTATTAGTTTTTACGTATACACATTTTGGTACGTGATTTCTGAACCATTACTGAAGATATGAAAACTAGTTAGAAAAAAGAAACCCTTTCACCATGTTATTTCTTGGTTAAACATACAAATTAACTATCTTGTTTGGTAACATCATGAATTTAATTAGTGATTGGTTCTTGCAAGGGCGCTTTGACAATGGCATTTCTTTTGCAAAAAGAGATCTTACAAAGCTAGAGATGAGGAAGAGGCTTGTATACCTTTGCAAATTTGCTGTAAATGCACGGCCATCTAGAGGAAACTTGAGACAGGTCTACGGATTTCTCTGCAATAAAAAGGAGCAGCTTTCTTTTGTATAATAGGATTGGTCTTGTTGCCAAAAGCTTCTGTTCTCATTCCTTGAAAGATGCATCTGGTTACTTGTCAGCTGCTCCAACGTAAGCATGGAATATCAAGTAGCCCGCCTTTTGTGTTATCTTTTATATCATGTGTCGCATCCTTTTGCTGAGATGAAGGGAAAGACTGTGTACAAAAGACAGAAAGTTGTCAGATCCTTCCCCGAGCCGGCGCAAGCGGGAGCTGTGGCAGCCCTTTTTTCACATCATGTTGGTCAGTTGGCATATTAAGAAATAATGATCACAAGTTATCCTTGGAGTTACTCTGGAGCAATGATTTATTATGGACTCTGCATCTGAGATTGAGGTTAATCGTTACCATATTTTTAATGAATCAACACCGATTGTGGTTTCTGCAAACACATTATGGCACCGTTTTTTGCTTGGTTAACGACAGTACTTTCAATATTATACTTTCGAGACAAATTATAGAAGGAACTTAGAGCAGAATTCTTCTGTGTTGCATTGGAACATCCATATAGTGTTTAACAGAGTGGCAGGTAAAATAGTATATAAGGTGTTATCTTGTTGATTTTATTGGGCTGCTGGTACATAGGAGCACGTTTGCAACATGTTTAGGGGTGTAAAACTAGAGACAAAAGGTTACACTTCAAAGAGGTTCAGGGGTTCATAGATGCACATATTTACACCACTAAACATGTTGCAGAGTTGGGATCTCCCAAAATGCTTATATCATCTTCACTACCTCGGTTTTCTTTGTATAAAAAGTTCTGGAGGCTGATGAGGTGCGCAATTGACGATGGGAGAGAAGGGAGCAACATTGGAGTCCCAAGTATCTAACATGGATTACATATCCAATTTCATGAGGAAGCTTCCTATCCTTAGACCTCAGACATTGATGACTCTAAGGAACTTTGAGGCTGTAAGACCATGAAGATCGCGATGCACATCATAATTACTGACATGGTTCTCTGATTTTGTAAACTTGGAGTTGTGTTACCACCTCTGCAAAGTCATACAAAATTAGGGAATGGAGTGTCAATAGGATTTATACGATTGCATGAAGTTTTGGAGATGCGGTATACTCCGTTCTTTAATTGATATCGCCATTGATTTTTAAATTTAATTTTGACTATTTATCTTATTAAAATTTTTTAATAAATCTCATATATTTTGATATAATTTGATTTATCATTAGAGTTATTTAAATCTCAACTTAAAATATTTCACATTCATGCAAATTTTTTTAAATAAAACAAATGGTTAAAATTGATAGTAAAAATCAATCAATTTAAGAACAGTTACTCTACTGTGCTGTGTGCTTCTAAACCCATGGTTTCTTGATACTTTAGTATTGAAAACTGCAGCACCCAAATATTGAGAGCTTTTTCAAATCATGGTCTTTAGCTGCTCGTCTTTATAAGCATCGGGGCATAGGCTCTTTAGATGAAGATATGACCAATTCCAACGTCTAAAGAGCAAACAGACACTCCTAGTCCCGTCTCGGCATTAGAACTTCCAAAACCCAAACCAATCAAAATTCAGATATGAGAAAGAGTGGTGACCATAAGTACATTTGCTAGGGTCTGATAACATTTCTCAAAACCGACAACAGCAGTGTTACAAGTGCCTGAACATTCAGGATAACATAACTGGCAAAATCTTTTCTAGCTCTAACAAATGAAACGTTCTGGAGTGCCACAAGGAGACCACCCTAAACAAACCAAAGGTCGATAAGGTTAAGACAGCTAATTCGAGTGCTCACTTCTTCTTGCCAGCATCTCCAGCCTTTGTCTGCATATTTTTTTTGTGGTCAACAAACAGTCATTGGAATACATCTATCAATAAGAATGTTAGCATAACAAATTAATACTGACCTTCTTGACACCACGGATCTTCTTTGCCCTGTTCTTCCGCTCCTTCATCTGTTTACGTGACTTCTCTACTTTGGTAGCAAGACCATTCTGTCAAGAAGCACAAGACATTAGCATTCTACATTAGAACAAACAAGAACACAGCAAATCAATCCTTAATTCTTACTAGAACATGCTTGTTTGTCTGCACACAATTCAACTAGGACACAACCAACTGCGTCACATACAAAACATAGGAATTTGTGTAGCAGTGGTAAACTGCTTAGCGATTACTCCCTCCGTTCTTTAATTGATTACTCCCTCCGTTCTTTAATTGATGTCACTATTGACTTCGAACATCAACTTTGACTATTCGTCATATTCAAAAAAATTTATAAATATCATATATTTTGTTATAATTTGATTTATCATTAGAGTTGTTTGAATCACAACTTAAAATTTTAGACATTTGAGCTAATTTTTTGAATAAGACAAATGGTCAAAGTTAATGTTTGAAGTCAACGGCGACATCGATTTAAGAATGGAGTAACAGTAACTAAGATCAATGCTTGGGAACTATGATTCACAAACAGTTGGCACATAACATCACATCATCAGTACACTAGATCTGAACCATTTTAAACCCTGGGAAAAATAAGCGCTAGGTGCTAGGCGAGCAGTGACCCACCGCCTAGCGCCTAAGCGTGCTTAGGCGTGCCAAAGCGTTTTTCTAAGCGGTGGGTATTGTTCATATTATCTAGTAAAATAAGGGTGGAATGGAAAAAAAAGGAAAACATAGCAATCAGTGGCTGTCGTATAATTAGACAACCAAAGGCCCACGGCCCATTATGCTTGCCCTAGGTATAAATAGCATCCTCCTGGATCACTCACCGACTACTCCCAACTCCTAGCCACCACTCCCAAAGCTGAAAACTCTCTCTCTCTCTCTCTCTCTCCGCGTATCTAGAGTGCAGCGCACTAGGGGACAAGCAGAGCGGCGGCCGACCAGGCATGGCGATGGACCAGGGGCTAGGCGCGCGACGGCTGACCAGGCTAGCAGCATGCACAGGGTGAACAAGGCAATGGCGGCGGCCCTAACACCCGTGCTCCTGCTCCGTTCCACCCTCCTGTGCTGTGCTGAAGCGTTGGTGGGCGCGTAATCAACGCCTAGACCCCAAAGCGAAACGGCAGCGGTCCGCTCAGCGCTTAACCGCGCTGAAGCGGCCGCTTTCTTCCGCCTTTTTTTCCCAGGTTTTGAACACCAGAACAATGTCAATCAGAACTGCTTTCAGTCCACCCAATTACATGTGAGGTCAACAATAGAGCAAAAGACCAAATTCATGCCACGTCCCTAAAGCTAACCATTTGTTGGTATTAAAATTATATTTACAAAATAAGCCACACAGACATCTAAGACTGGGTGTTCCATATACGTTCTTTTGCTCATAAAGCCAAAACATTTAGCAGGCAGTACGCTTAAAGTTAAAACTAGTGAGCAGAGGCATATAAAGCCAGCGAAGTACATCGTTGCAAACACAGACAACACGGCAACTGGGGCACAGCAGAAATGCACAATCTTTTTATAAACAGATAAACTATTTGTATCTTAACACATACGTGAGCAGCTAACTGTCGGCTTGGAGCGCGATCAGCTCGACAGTATACCAATATTACGATTTGTCAGCAAGAAAAAAACATACAGCAATAGCACACGCCGGCATCGAATTGCAATGTGTCCTGCAGTTGAAAAGAGAGTAGTGGCACGCACCCTGATGAGGCGGTACTTGGGCTCGAACTTCTTGGCGGCCTCGACGTTGTCGTAGATGAGGCCGAATCCCGTGGACTTGCCGCCACCAAAGTGGGTGCGGAACTTGAACACGAAGATGCAGTTGGGGTCCTTCACCTCGTACAGCTTCGCGAGCCTTTCCTTCAGCTCCGCCTGCGCGATAGCAAGACACACGGTCACCTCCTCAGGCCCTCGAGATCCGGGGGGGGGGGGGGGGTGAGAAACGAGGAGCAAGTGTACAGGAAGGAGATCCCTGACCTTGGAGACGTTGGCGCGGCCGGGATGGATCACCTCGAGCACGAACTGCTTTCGGGCGAGGAGGCGGTTGGTCATGAACTTGCGGGTGCGGAGGGTCACCGCCGTTGAGGCCTTCGTGTCCGCCATGGCTGCACGCGGTTCTGGCCGGCTGGCTGCGGCGGCGGCTGCGGCGGCGCGAGATGGAGAGCCGGCGGTAGAAGAGAGAAGCTGCGGGCGTAGGAAGGAGTATATGTAACGAAACCCTAGAGGGTTCATTGTGGGCCGTACTAGATATTACACGGCCCAGTTCAGTCCTGGCTGTATTCGGCTGATTAGGTCCAACTCCGTCAATTGTGGGGGCCGGGCGCAAATCTTTTGGACTTGTGGGCCTTGAGGTGTTGAATTAGGCCCAATGTGGTAGCCTCGACAAGAATTCGATGTTTGAAGCCTGAAGGTGTTCTGTTCATATGCATACACGTTCAAACTGAAGTTGAACTGAACCAGCCGTCGGTTCTGGTTTCTTCCAGCTCAACAAGTAATTGCGCGGGCTTCCACACCACTGAGATCGCAAGCTACTGAGCTAAGAACAAGTAATTGCGCGGCCTCTGAATCAGTACAAGGAAGTGCACGGCTCGTCAACAATCCCGCATCAGTTATCGCCGCCGGGCCACTCGCGGTGGCTAGCGTGCAGCGACGAGATCAGCAGCTAGCCATATTGACTCGCCGCCGAGCGCAAGGGAAACGGTTTCCAAGGCCGGGATGAAACGGGACGAAATTCCGGCGGCGGCGCCACTGGCGACGTATCGGTGATGGCGACGCGGCCTGAAACTTCCTCGGTTGGTTGAGTAGTGGTGCAGTTGATCAGTGGCTGAAACGACGACGAGAAGAAGCTGCCTCTCGCGTTGCCGTCGCCGTCGTCACGGACGTCGCTCGCCCGCCCGCCACCAACCGCGCGCGACGCGGGTGCGGTTTCACTTTGACCTCGTGCGCTAGAAAGATTCATGGGTGGCTACTGGCTAGCGAGTATGGACGTGGCTGATTTCGTATCCTGGGTTGACAAAGGAACCGAGAAGTGTGTCGTTTTCCTTGCGCTGTTTCGGGTGTGTGACCATTCTGCTTTGCTCGTTGATCAAGTCCATGACTCGAAGCGTTAACCATTCACACGTCGTTTTCCGTGTGAGCTCGCTCGCTCGACGGGGAATCCCTAGTTCAGTTTGTTTTCTCAAATGGCCACCAACTTCTGGTGATATGGTTGATCACATGCACATATTCTAAACGGAATTAGGTTACCCTGTGCTCGGGTTAGAGTCCTCACGCATGTAGACATCATCCCTGCTGCCTCCGTAGTCCTTTTGGTGACGCTTGGACAGCATGGTTAGCGCAAAAAACTCGCGCTGAACAATTAGTTGCGTCTGAACAGATCAACCGGAAACTTGATTCAGTCGCTTTCTCGAGACTGTTTCCATCCATGCAGAACGCTGAGAACACGGAACGCGCCTGAAACAACTAGTCCGATATGGCATGGTGCTTGCTCGGCCCATGCCCTTATCCGCGACGAATGGCAACTGATCTCTGATCAGGACAGAAGCAGAGGCGACGGCCTATCCCTCCCGACACTGTTGCTCGGTCAACAGTAAGAACGGTACAAACAGCGACCCGGCCCGGCCGGCCAGCCGGCCATAGCCGTAACCATGCAGAGTTTCAATTGGCCTGGAAGCGAGTCCCTGCTATCAATTAGCTGGCTGCTGAATTGTCTTATTTGTCTAGTACGCGTGAGACCGATCTGTGCTCAACTCAGCTGCCAACGGAACAGCAACTGCCTGGTGGATCCATATCCATCCATGCACTGCACTGCTGCCTGGCTGCTAGTGGTAGCGACGGGCAACAGGACACGAGGACGAAAGTGCTACTACTTCTACCATCACTGTGGCATGCCGCTCTTGACCCACTCGGTCCACTCAGAGCCATGGCAAATACTAGAAAACCAGATGAACAGATGCTTCAGAGTTCAGTTGAAGTGCCGCGCAGCTGAGCCGGCCATCCCGGAGAAGACACCGGCTAGCAGCTGGTAGCAGATCATCTCTGTTTGTCCTCCCGCTCTTGTCAGGGCTCAGGAGGATCTCATCCAGGTCGCTGTCTGATGTTACCAGTGCCATGTCAGGAGTGAAGAGCCCGCACTAGGTAGGCACAAGACGTTTTCTTCACCTTTTGGCCAAGTTTCTAGGTCACTTTTGGGTTTAGTAGAAATTCCTGGTTTTTTGTCTACACATCACAACACTGAATCGAACCCTCTTTTATACATGTGCCTAATCCAACGTCTAAACAGAGTAACTTATCGGGCAGCGAGGATTGACTGAGTAGTCTGGTAAAGTAGAGTTCAGTGCACCAACCGTGATAGTGATGCTGACGGAAATTATTCGCAGAGGCGAGTAACAGTTCCTGGTAATTCTATGGAACCTCCATGTGGTGTAAACACCATCGCGAGGCCTACATGGGTCACAATTACTCTCTCCGATTTTAAATTGATATCGTTGTTGATTTTTAACATCAATTTTAATTATTCATCTTATTCAAAAAATTAATTTAAATGTGTAAAATTTTTAGTCGTGATTAAATAATTCTAATGATAAATCAAATTATAACAAAATATATGATATTTATTAAAAAATTTTAATAAGACAAATGATCAAAGTTGATGTTCGTTCCAGTGGAGTCCCAAATGCTATTGGGATTCATCTAAAACAACACTGCAAAAAGACATTTCGTTGTGAGTCATATGGATTTGACCATGGAACGTCCATGCGAACACCATCGCAGAGACCTACATGTATCCCAGGTCCATTCCAGTGGCACCAAATGCTATACAGATTCCATGGTCTTGACGATGGATTTGGCATTCTTTTTCTAAGATTTGCGGAGGATTTTCCTATTCTGTAAGTATTTACATCCTGATCGTCGTTTTTCAGAATTTGATGATCTTCTGAACTTGTTTTGAACAAAATGTTGAGCTACTATTAACTAGCAGATCAACTGAAGGGGTAAGCCAACTGAATGTTTTGTGAAATTTCGGGGGCGTTCTCAGTAGGAAAAGTGAAAAAAAAAACATAGGAGTAAAAAAAGGGGAAAGGTGTGCCGTTGGGCGGTGAGAACAAAGACCAGACAGCATCGATCAGATCCAACTCGATTCCGCGAGCCAACCGAGCACGTTCTTCTTGCCTGACTATCCGATTAACTATTGCATCTATGGGCCGGGAGGGCAGGTGTGCACGAACACCAAAGGTGCAGACTGAAACGCGTTGTAACTTGTAACCAATTGCAAATAAATCAGTACTGCACAGGAGTATATTACTAATGACTAAATTTGTTCGATCCGTTGGTTGCCATGCTGGTCATACAGTACAATTCACGTGGCAGCAGACTACCTTACACCAAGGAATACTTAATCCTGCCTTGTGGCTGTACGAATGAAATGTTTCCAGTTTGCCATAGGATGAAGGTTCGAATTTTATTTGTAACATCGTACCTAATGCATGCTGGGTTGGCCCTTTTTAATTTTGCACACGCGAAGAAACGGAGGGAGGGAATCCTTAGTCCGGGCTGAGTGAAGTAGCTGAAGGTTTGAGTCGAGTCGATACGTATACGTAGCCGAAAAGTCATCCTCTCACTGGATCTGTATTACGTGAAGAGTAGGAATACTAAATTCGTGGAATCAAAGAAACTGAGGAATCTACCCCGATGGAGACAGCGACCAGGAGACGAAGGGGTCACGTATTACTACGCATAGGTGCTACGCATCCAACCATCCGGCCGCGGACACCGGCTCCGGTGAACCCTGCCGCCGGCGCGCCGCGACCGACGGAACCCGCTATCTCATCGATGCCTCCCACCTGGGCACCGGCAAAGGCACCACTAGTGCCCGTCGTCGCAGCCAGCGGGCACGGCCACCAACCGCCGGACCTTGGTCGACCCACCAACCGCACCAACCCCTTGGTCAAAAAAGCAGCGCGAGCGTATGAGTGAGTATGTACAATAGTATTCCGTCCGCCCGTCAGTGTCCCCAGAAATATAAACGTGCCCCTGCTTCCCCGCGTAGAGCGAGCGCCCCTCCCTGATTTTCCCCGCGCGCCAAACCGCGCATATAAACGCCGCTCCGCCTGCCTGCCGCCCGCACACTCAGCCACTCATCCAAAGACAGACTAGGGAGTTGCTCCGCATGGCACTGGCACCGCGCCAACAGCAACTTCCACACTGACGTGCTCCTAGAGCCGAGCGGCACCAAGCTCGCTCCCGCCTGCGCGGCCGCGTCGTGCACGCACGGAAACACTCAAACACCCGCCGTCTCCGCTCTCTCTCTCTCTCTCTCTCTCTCTCTCTCCGGCAGCACGAACCGCGTGAGCACTTACAGATGGACAGCGCGATGGAGCGGGTGTGGGAGTCGGGGCGCCGGATGAGCCGGAGCATCAGCCGCGGGATGGGCATGGAGTCCTGGGGCGTCGACGAGGTGTTCCTGGGCTCGCGCGGCAGCCGGGGCGGGCGCTCCGGCCGCCGCGTCGACGACGACGAGGAGGCGCTGCGCTGGGCGGCCATCGAGCGTCTGCCCACCTACAGCCGCGTCCGCACCGCCATCTTCTCCCCGGCCCCCTCCGCCGAGGACGCCGCGGAGCCCCCGCAGTACAAGGAGGTGGACGTGCGGAGGCTCGGGCTCGGCGAGCGCCAGGAGTTCATCGAGCGCGTGTTCCGCGTCGCCGAGGAGGACAACCAGCGGTTCCTGCAGAAGCTGCGCAACCGCATCGACAGGGTGGGCATCGAGCTCCCGACCGTGGAGGTGCGGTTCGAGCGCCTGAACGTGGAGGCGAACTGCCACGTGGGCGGCCGCGCGCTGCCCACGCTGCTCAACACGGCGCGCAACATCGCGGAGGGCGCGCTGGGCGCGTGCGGGCTCCGGCTCGGGCGCCAGGCCACGCTCCCCATCCTCAGGGACGTCTCCGGCGCCGTGCGCCCTTCGCGGATGACGCTGCTGCTCGGCCCGCCGTCCTCGGGGAAGACCACGCTGCTGCTCGCGCTCGCCGGCAAGCTGGACCCCGCGCTCAGGTGCAGCGGCGACGTCACCTACAACGGGTTCGCGCTCGACGAGTTCGTGCCGCAGAAGACGGCCGCGTACATCAGCCAGACCGACGTGCACGTCGGCGAGATGACGGTTAAGGAGACGCTCGACTTCTCGGCCAGGTGCCAGGGCGTCGGCACCAAGTACGATCTGATGACCGAGCTGGCAAGGCGGGAGAAGGAGGCCGGCATCCGGCCCGAGCCGGAGGTCGACCTCTTCATGAAGGTACGAAACGAAATTCCGATGTCTTGTGAAACCTGTACCTTAGTTTAACGACTTTACGTCACTTTCAATTAACATGTTTTTTTTTCTTTTTCGGAAAATGACTTTGTAATATCATGTCACCAGGCCACTTCGATGGGAGGAGTCGAGAGCAGTCTCCAAACGGATTACACTCTCAGGGTAGGTGTTTTATGACTTTCTCAACTTTTTTTAATCATTTATTTACGATCTGAACTTCCGTTTTCTTTTTCTTTCCACACGGAAACCTCAGTCGAAATCATTTTTTTCAAAATTCACAAAAGAAGAAAAAAGAAGTCATTTTCATTTTCCTTTTTGAGTGGAAAGACCAGGTTCTTGTGCGGCGCTCGAGCATTGATAGTTACACGAAGTCATTTGCACATTATTCCAACTGAATTTTTCCTCAGCATGATCAGATCCACCCAAAATGTCATTTTCCGCAGCACAAACTCTCCAGCTTCCAATCAATCATGCGCGTTCAAGGCCCACAAGTAAACACTTAGATTAGCGTGGCCTCGTGGACTGCAGTGCCATGATTAGGTGGAGAAGAAAATTGGAAATCGAGAGATTTTCCAAGAATAAATCAATCACCATGCCCACTATTTCGACACACTAGTACAGTCACCAACTGCTGGCTGTAGTCAGTGGGTTACCTTGCTTGCTTCTCCTTTTGACCTCTTTAATCCACAAGGCTGCTCTTGGTGGGATCTTCTTGCTTGCAGCTCCACTCCTGGTGGAGTGGTGGGGTCTTCTTGCAGCTCCACGCATGAGATTGAGAGGGTTGGTGCAACAACCTGACCTCACGCAAATGGCGCACTGGCATCGCAGGATCCGCACACCTGTGCGCACGCCCACGACGTGTTCGTTGATATGCCCAACCAGAAGATATACGCTTTTCCAGCTTCATTATCGTCCACGTAGTTTACACGGTCGGAAAGGATGGTTAGTTGGTTGGTGAAGTTTGAAAAAAGGAGTTCTTGGCGGTAATAGTTTCTTTCATCGCATTAACTGTAGTTGGAATTTGGATTTGCTCGTGCTGATGTGTACATGATTATGATGGGTGCACTCACAATGCTGACGAGATGTTTGTTTTGGTCGTGAGAGCAGATCCTGGGGCTGGACATTTGCGCCGACACCATCGTTGGCGACCAGATGCAGCGGGGGATCTCCGGTGGTCAGAAGAAGCGTGTCACCACAGGTAATTGATTGATTGCTTGAGCCAGCATACATCATGTTCAACGCATGATGTCGAAACCAACAGTGGAGCTGGCTGTGCCTCTGTTGCTTTCTGGTTTGGGCTTTATAGCGTGGTGGGTGTAGATGCCTGAGAACACATTTGGATTCACACGAAAATTAGAAGGTCGGGTTCATCAATATCATATGCATGTGCGCGTTTCTAAATAGGCTAAAAGTCCGTGTGACAACATGTGCCTGAAATTCATCGTACGTACCACTGCTTGCAGAAAAAGGGGGTTTAATGGTGACGTGCAATACCTATGTTGGTTTTGTTTTTTAAACCATTATTAATTGCTACTATATTCACATAACGTAATAGTGCAAGTAGAAAGAACTTAACATTCCGTCTATGAAATGATGTGGCAATGCGCATGCAAACTGCTTAACATGATGAGAGTTTGTAGACTGATGCATTATGTTGGAAATAATTAAATTCACTTGAAATGCAGGAGAGATGATTGTTGGCCCAACCAAGGTTCTATTCATGGATGAGATATCAACAGGACTGGACAGTGCGACCACCTTCCAGATTGTAAAATGTCTCCAGCAGATTGTGCACTTGGGCGAGGCCACCATCCTTATGTCCCTCCTACAGCCAGCCCCTGAGACCTTCGATCTATTTGATGATATTATCCTACTGTCAGAAGGCCAGATTGTTTACCAGGGACCCCGCGAGTACGTCCTCGAGTTCTTTGAGTCATGCGGATTCCGCTGCCCTGAGCGCAAGGGCACTGCAGATTTTCTTCAGGAGGTAAACTCAGCCCTCTAGTAATCACTTGCTAAGTCTAAGTCTGTGAACATTTCAACCTAGGAGGAATATGGTGTCATTGAGTTAAGAAGAAAATAGGCACCCAAATATGCATTGAGGAAAAGGCCTCGATTATGATTTACATGTTTTTTGTTGGTTACTTTCCAGGTGACATCAAAGAAGGATCAGGAGCAGTACTGGGCTGACAAGGAGAAGCCGTATCGATACATTTCGGTACCGGAATTTGCACAGAGGTTTAAACGTTCCCATGTCGGGCGCCAGCTTGAGAATCACCGGTCACTTCCATTTGACAAGAGCCGTTGCCATCAGGCTGCTCTTGTATTCTCAAAGCAATCAGTGCCAACAACAGAGCTCCTCAAGGCGTCCTTTGACAAGGAGTGGCTCCTCATCAAGCGCAATTCATTTGTATACATCTTCAAGACTATACAGGTAAGCACATCTTTTTGAGGTCCGAGTTACCAAAGTCTCAATACTGTTTACTGACACTGACATTCTTTTGAACTCTGAAGCTCATCATTGTAGCCCTTGTGGCATCAACTGTGTTTCTGAGGACTCAAATGCATACGAGGAACCTAGATGATGCCTTTGTCTACATTGGAGCACTACTCTTTGGTCTGATTGTGAATATGTTCAATGGTTTTGCTGAGCTCTCTTTGACCATCACAAGGTTGCCAGTATTCTACAAGCATCGAGACCTTCTCTTCTACCCTGCTTGGATCTTCACACTACCGAATGTTCTTCTCAGAATTCCCTTTTCCATTATTGAATCTGTAGTCTGGGTTCTTGTCACATATTACACAATAGGATTTGCTCCAGAGGCTGACAGGTATACACAGAGTAGATCTTTATTTCTGATTTTATGTTTCAGGAAACATCACTTTATAATTGCTATTCATGGTATTTGTCTGCAGGTTTTTCAAGCAGCTTCTGCTGATCTTTTTGGTCCAGCAGATGGCAGGTGGGCTTTTCAGAGCGATCGCCGCACTTTGCAGATCTGTGACCATTGCTCACACTGGTGGGGCACTGTCACTTCTTATCTTCTTTGTTCTTGGAGGCTTTCTCCTGCCAAAAGGTTAGTCTTTTCCTTATTCATTCGTATTTTTCTTTAGAAAAAAGATTATCTTTGCTAACTACATCCCTCTTCCTCGCGAACTCATTGTTAATAGCTTTCATCCCAAAATGGTGGATCTGGGGTTATTGGATTTCACCTCTAACGTATGGATATAATGCTCTAGCAGTCAATGAATTCTATGCTCCTCGGTGGATGGACAAGTCTGTTTTGGTATGCTCACTACCATACTGATTTTTCACTGCTTGTTTTATATATTCTGTTGACAAGATGTGCATACTCGTATTGATAGGACAACGGTGTTGAAAAAAGATTAGGGATAGCTTTGCTTGAAGGCTCCGACATCATTACTGATAAAAACTGGTACTGGATTGGAGCAGCAGCGCTCTTAGGTTTTACAATCTTCTTCAATGTCCTGTTCACACTGTCACTTACGTATCTGAATCGTAAGTACCTAAAGGCCTTGATTCCTTGCTGATTAACCTTGAAAAACCATCTTGTTAGTTTTGTGTTGATATACTGCTTTAATTATTAGCTCTTGGCAAACCACAAGCTGTGATATCCGAAGAAACTGCTGAGGGATCAGATGGAAATGGGCACACAAGGGGGACTGTAAGAAATGGCAGCCCAAAATCAAAGGATGGCGGCCATAACAGTAAGAAACTCTGACTAAAGTCATAGCTCATAAGTGAATTTGAGAAAATAAATAACAGCTACTAACTTGATGATTGATTCTTTGATTATTACAGAGGAAATGAAGGACATGAGATTGAGTGCTCGTTTGAGCAATTGTTCATCAAATGGGGTTGCACGAGTCATGTCTGTTGGCAGCAATGAAGCTGCT
>BCLG01003805.1:6847-27182 GCA_001602295.1 Zoysia matrella
AAGCAGGGCGGCTGGGCTGGGCCGAGGGTGGTGCGCGGCCCACTAGAAAAACAAGGCCAAAGGAATTTTATTTTAAGAAGATTTCAAAGCAAACAAGTTCGAATGAACTCAAAAAATTCGAAAACCAAATCAGGCACTTGACAAGATAAATTTTAGCTTTCTCGGAAATTTCCTTTTCTGAAATATATCTTTATGTGAGATTTTCTTTTAAATAAATAAATAAAGGAAGGGGAAAAAGGCAAAATTGCTAAGGAGGTTTTTGTTTGAATTTTAATTTTATGGGTATTACACATCCTACACATCACATAACTACTTTAATTGGATGAAAATTCAACAAGAAATCCGTTCATTAATGTGAGATTACACATATTGCCTTTTATATACAAGAAACATATATACATATACTACAGGTTACTGTGCAGATAAATTGGCACATAGCCTAAGATGCATATTATAAACGTCATTGAAATCTACGACAAGAAAGAACGGATAATCATGCCTTCTAGCAAGGTTATAATTAGCTCTTGTCTCACTAGCCACTAGCATTGAGGAGGGAGGTGCAGAGAAAAAGAACGGGAGCAGGCAGGCGTAGAGAAGGAAGAAAGGGACGATATGGACGGAGAGAAGAAAAGGTGACCTTGTTGGTGAACCGTCAGCGAGGAGGGATGCAGGAAGACGCTCGATCCCCGATCCGGCGACAGTGGGACCCCAAGACCACCTGTGCAACCCAATGTACGACGTCAAGGATCATAAGATGTTTGAAATATTATGCTGTTGATTCCCCCAAAAAAAAAGGATCATAAGATGCTTCACGAGCTGAGTCTCTTGCCACTAAAATATAGTAGAATCATAAGAGTTTCCAAGGCTAGAACTACCAGTCTTCAAGTATACACAAACGTGTTCAATACATTGCTTCGTTAGTCAGCACAACTTCGTAATTGAAAAGTGCCAACTGAAGTTGATGAAACACACTCTAGAAACGTTGTTCTCTCTAGCAATAATTTGTTAGCACACTCATCCATAGAGAAATAGATAGCACAATCAACACTCCATGACACTGGTAATCCAGGTACAACTGAGAGGAATTAGAGCAGGGATAGAGGAGCAAGGAGTACAAGTTGGAAGAGCAAGAAGTGCAGGGTGGATTGTTCTAGAAGGTTCTAGAAGGAAGGGAACCTAGGGTTAGAGGAAGGGGATTTCTCTAGGAGGAAGAAGAGCGTTATGTTTGTATTTCTGTTCATCTCCCTCCTAGTCCAAGCGTAGAAGGAGGCCTTAACTTGGCCACGGTCCACGAGCCATACAACAGAAAGGTCCCAAAGAAAATGCTGATACTTCATGAACCTTCTCTACATGATCTTTGATTTTTATCTGACCATGGGTAAATAACTCAGTCACCATGCTAAATTGTTAAAGTATAAGTGAATTGCCCACATTTTCTTATCAGCTTAAGCTTTTGGGATCAACTGATTGGTTCATAGTAGCTAAATATGTTATCAGAGCTAGAGGTCTCGAGTTCGAATCCCTATCAGCTTAAGCTTTTGTGGTCAACTAGTTGGTGCATAGTAGCTCAATATAAATGATAGAAGCTGAATTCTAAAACTATATCGTCATGAATCCCTGAATCGGACAGAAGCTCCAACATACTTGATTCAATTTAGTGTGCCATACCAGCAAGACTTCAAAGGCATTATAATTTATGATTTTTACTTGTTGAGCCCAACAGGTAAAAAAGAATGGGCAAATTCCCTGTGAGCCACTGAAAAAACTTCTAATTTCTTCTCAGCCACTGAAAAATTATTTTTTCCCTTCTGTGGCCCCTGTTGAAATTTTCTTTCCCCTATACGCCATTCCTGATAGATTTTCTTTTATTTTTTAGGAATGTGTTTTTTCTTCTTTGGTAAGCCTCAATGAAACACAACTAACATTGCTTCAACATCCGTGCCAATTTTTATGGTAATAGAACATATAGCTGTGAATAACAAAAAGGTCCATTGCAAATTCAGCATATATTATGAACAAAAATTTCATATGAATTTTACTTACCTTAATTTTTAGATGTGTTAAAGAACTTGGTAAAATTCTGAAAGAAACTCAGTAATTCTCTTTTGTGATCTAGTATTTTATAAAAAATTAGTTTCATGTTACATCTTTAATGAAAAAAAATTTCAGAGTATTTTTGTAATCGGGAGTGGCATGTAAGGGAAGAGAAATCTCAACAGGGGGGCACAAAAGGGAAACTTTCTAGTGGCTGAGAAGGAACTAAGAGTTTTTTCACTGGCAGGCCAATGTGCAACTGGACCATGAGACAGTGTGATATTCGAAGCTCCCTTTGAAGTGAGAGCGATCCAGTATTCTCCCAAATTGCACCCCATCTAGATTGTATATAAACAGCAAGTGGTGGCCAAGGCCTTGATCTTGTCTTCACTGCACCAGTTCGGACCTATGTAGGAGAAATAAGTGATGATCAATGTTGCTTCAGCAGCATGCCAAAATGAGAACTCAAAAGAACAATGGCCAAAGGGATGGAGAGAAACAGAATTTGATTTTTATTGTTGGCAACACTAATACTGTATGTACTCTTTCTTGTGGGTAGTTTGTAATTGTGCTGAAGAAAAACACCCATGTTTCAGCTGCTTGCATTGCCTTGCACTATGCCCAAGATAGATATAAGCAACAATGAAGGATAAGCTTAGTTGACCAATTGTTAATATGACCAGCAGAGAAAGCTTTAATGGTACCATCACTTGAGGCCACCAGTTGCTGAAATGAGTGACATGGTTTTTAATCAGCCAACGTCCTACTTCCATTACATCATAACTGAAACTGATGATGTTTCTGTTAGCAATAATCTTGACATGGGTCAGTTCATCGTGCGCGTTGGTTGTTCAATCAGTCGAGCTCGCCATCGGCACGTCGCAGTGAGCATGCATGTGCGTATGCTGACTAGCTGCAGCATGGAGTCGAGCTGCGGACGCGTTCTGGTCGCTTCGCAGAGCATCAAGGTTGAGCCAAGTGGCAGGTATGCTGCGCGGGCGCATCAGCTCATTGCAGAGGTGTTGGGCGACGTAGTGGAGCTGTAGCGTGACCTGCGTGTTGGCTGAGCACGTCGTGCGCACGAGCAAGGCGTTTGGCCATGGCGTGCGCTGAGTCGTGCAGGTCAACGTGAGTTGGCCGGGCGAATGAAGGACGTGCTCCAGTGTATCGTCGTGGCCTATAAAGCTGCTGTAATACTGCACTCTCCGTTGGTGTTAAGGAATAGAGAAGAAAAGCAACGGCGTGCCGTGGGTGTTGCGTCGCCATTGCCGAGACTCTGAGCTTGATCCCTGGGTCCAACAGTTTCCTGCATACATGTGACTATCAACTCCGCCTATTGTGATGGCTGAGTATGCAAGCGCCATATTAACCCACGGAGGCCAACCAAATTTAGTGCCACCACCACACTTCTGTGATAATAAAATGATGTATTGCTCATCAGTTGGAAGATAATCTAACTTGAAGCCTCCAAGAACTAAACTCCATGCCCGACTAGGGGACAACCAAGAGGCTCTCCATAGCACAAACACATTAGCTTCACCGTATTTGAACAAAGACTAAACTATTATCATATGTAATGCTTCTTTGACAATCATGACATTCTCGTTAAACCATGATGCCTCAGGTAGAAACCTATCAATTAGTTGTGGTTGCTTGAAGTGTAAGCTAGCTCTTGCAGTGTACAAAAACCATGGAGGCTTTGGCAGTTTACTTCCATTGGAAAAACAAAGAAGATAGCCAAAACCATGGCTCGCAAACTCATGACCATCCAGAAAAAGAAGAGTAATGATAGGCACTACCTTGAGCCTGTTGTTTGCATTGTAATTGACGATGGCAGAAGTCAATAGGAACACCTCTGTCAGTGATGCATTGATGGAGTGAATCGCGTTGAGCATGGGCGAGGTCGTAGATGACTTCAGTGTAGTGGCTGGAGTGTGCACGACCATCAGAATGTGTAGGGTGCTGACATGATCCAGTTTCAAGCACCCAATGGGTGTGGCAGTGTTGAAGTCACTAGACACGGTGGTGATGGCTATGGCTGTAGCAGCGGTAGGGCTAGGGTTGACTGCAGACACTGAAGCATGAGCCATAACGTTGATGATGTCGCTCAGACATTTCATCAAGAAGTTGGAGGGCATGTCAATGCTGGCATAGATGGGCACAGCATCAGTGACCGTGGATGCAGTTGTAGCATGGGTGAGATTGACAATGGCCTCCATGGTGATGCTAATGGACGTGGAGGATGCTTGTTGGAGTCGCAACCGGTTGTGTCGGTCGGGGCTTGGAGCACCGCCGGTGACGAGCCTGCCTTGGTGTTGTAGTTGGACATGTTGGTGACGATGATGGACAAAGATGAATTGGTGTCGACCTCGGATAGTGAAGCTTTCACCTCCGGCCTCCACTCGGTGAAAACCATCGAAATCGCTTCTCGGACCTACTTCACCAGCTCCTCAATCAACAGCTTCGAGTTGAGCTCGATACCTCCCAGCAGATCAGCCACAAGATCACAAATCTGATACCAATTGTTAATTACACTGGTAATCCCGTCCGTAGAGCATAGTACCTAACATAATTGAAGCTTCCTTCTAAAGTTCAAATCATCGCAAGCTGACATAGAGCGGTAGAAAAGGGTACATTTTTGGAACACTTGTTAGATACAACCTGTATAGCCAATCCAATGTTCTTGGCAGTATTGCATCGAACATTATACAGGGGCACGAGCTAGCTTTCCACGGTAACAAGAAAGGTAGGTCAGCAGAGACGACGGTCCTGACGGCGTGCGTGGCTGCCACCGCGGTCTCGATGTCCAACGCAGTATCGAGGACAGTGACCATCACGTTCTTGCTTTGCTTGTCCACCACATGCCTGGTCTGGTCCATGGCCGCAGAGCCCTTTACGGTGTTGCATCAGCTGCATATTTCACCTTTGCAGGCCTCATCTAATTTCTTAAGAGCCTTATCACGGCGCTGTTCTGACGCATCCTCATGCAGTTCCTAGACTTCGTGCCGTGAAAGGTCATGTTGGTCGGATGCCATTGGCATCACGCTCTCCTCAGTGTTCAAGGTTCTCATCAACGATATCACTGACGAGTGCTCCCCACTAGCTCGTGATACTGCTAAGAATGCACCCACGACGCCTAAGATTTTGACGGCAGCATTACGCGGCATTGAACATGGCATTTGAGGGCTCGTCGGCAAATGAAGACAATGGCACTCAGTCACGATAAACTGATGACCCAACCCGCCTGCGTCGAATATGCATGTCAACACGCCCCAATCCAAGCCGATTTAAACTTTAACCCATTTTGATCCATCCAAAGGAACCCAACCCAAACGAACCCGCTCCATTAGCAGCCCTATTTGCCGCTGTTAGCTTCGTAACCTTTGAAATCTCTTAAAAGATATGAATTAATTTTGGTGATTGAGTAAACACCATAGGTAATCTGTGTGGTTATAGGTTCTGCCTCGCACTTTCTACATCAATATGGTGGGCTTTCTTGATGGATGACAAGACGATCCTAAGAAGAAGTGTTTTGAGTAAATATGGACCAAGCTAAGGAGTAGCTAGGGAGTCCATAGGATTGCCGGTACTATTAGGGGGTTAAGTCAGTTCTCTCGGGTTATACAAGTGTTACGAGGTATGAATGCTCTTAGTAACCTCAGAAAACACTTAAGATGGCAGAGAAAGCAAGTTGGATGAAGCCGAAGACAAGTTGAAGTCGAGGACTCAAGTTTCGGTTTCAGAAGCAGTCGCTAGACTGTCCGATGACAGTTTCAGCTTCAGAAGCAGTCACCGGACAGTTCGGTGAGGTCATCGGACAGCCGGGTGAGTCAGAAGATCAGAGTCCAGAAAAGATGTTTTATGGAGCCAGATGCAGAGAGTCACCAGACAGTTTGCTGCGGACAATGACCAGACAATCCGATGTCCACAGAGATGAAGTCCAGAGAAGGTGTCTCTAGGAATCCAAAAGAGAGAGTCACTCGACAGTCCGGTGAAGGTATGTATCGAACAGTCTGATGTTATATGAAATGGATTCCAGATAGGTTGTTTCTTAGGTCTGCAAAAAGATGGAGTCACCGGACAGTCTGATGGTACACTGGACAGTCCGGTGTGAAGAGTCACCGGACATTACAATGTCATATGGGATAGATTCCAAAGACGTTGTTTCTCAGGTCTGAAAAAAATGGAGTCACTGGAGTCCAGTCCGGTGTGAAGAGTCACTGGACAATCCGGTGACTGATAAAAATAGACAGCTTTAAGACATCACGTTCCAACGGTTATTTATGGGTTGGTAGCCTATATAAACCGTGGAGAGGGACGTTGAGGAGTGTGCCTAAGGTTTGAATTGCTGGAGCAAACTTGTGAGAGGCCAAGTGATACCAAGGAGAGAGCACAACTGAAGATTGGAGATCTTTTGTGCTAGTAGGAGAGTAGCAAGGAGCATTCATACACTTCTAGAGCTTGTGAGGCTCTGAGAGGAGTGATCTTATCATGTTACTCTTGGTTTGGCAGTCTAGACAGGCAAGGAGTCAGTGATCGAGCTTCCAAGTGGATTGTGGAAGACATTGCTAAGTTTGTACGCGATTACGAGGCCCCCGCTTGAAAGGGACAACGAGAGGGAGCGCTCAAGCCTTGGAGGCTTGCTCTTGCGAATGAGTAGTGTTCGCTACAGCCTGGATTGCTGATGACTTCACTTCGAGAGTGAAGCGTACCCTAGAGAGCACCGTTCCAGGAACGGCGGTAGGTACCGGTACTCCGATAGGAGTGGTTCAACGAGGATTAGGAGAAGGCGACGACCTTCCGAGACCTAGGGAAAAATCACTGAGCATTCTCTACACTCTACTCTTTACTTATCGCATTTCATACTCATTGAGTAGTATGATAGGTTGTTCTACAATTCCTGTTGGTGGCTATCGTGCTAGTGCTTGCTTGATACTTTTCATCATATCACTAGTATTGCTAGGGATCTTGGTCACTAGAATTGTGTAGGTTGCTTTGTCAGTGACCAAGTCGCATTGTTTAAAGCTTGTAGTGAAATTTGAGTTACATTGGATCACGTCGATTCAACCCCCTTTTCGGGCTTCACCGCCTTGAGTAAGGATGTCGAACGGGATGGAAAATCCACCCGTATTCGATGGGAATGATTACTCATATTGGAAGGGTCGCATGCAAGCCTACCTCGAGTCTATCGTTGGGAAAGCGTAGATTGTAACCTAAAATGCTAAAAACATGAATGAGTGACTTGATCCTGCATTTGTTAAGTTCAATGCTAAGACCAAGAATGTCATCTTTGGATGGATCTCTAAAAATGTTTTCTTTAGAACCAATGAATCACTTACCGTTCATGAAATATGGTCTCAATTGCAAAACATTCATGAAGGCTCCACCGAGGCTAAGGAAGAGCGCTATTATGTACTTAAGAACAAATATGATTCTATCATCATGCTGCCCCATTAAAAGATTAATGATGTTTTCTCTCTTTTGCATATAGTGGTAGAAGAGATCAACTCCTTGGGCCTCAAGAGCAAAATTGAAGATGTTGAGATCATGAGGAAGCTCTCGAGATTGTTGCCGCCAAGCAACAATTCAATCGTCACGTGTCTCTTTCAAACCGACTTGGCAAGCTCCTCCATTGATGTGATGCTCGAGAAGCTTATGGCTTATAAGAGATATATGTTGGGGCCCTCCACCGACTCTCAAGCGCCTAACAATCTTGCTCTACAAGTTGAAGAATCACCCAATGGCAAGAGCAAAAAGAAGAAGAAGAAGGTGGAGGATGATAAGAGCGAAATGAGGACCTTACACTCCTCATGAAGAAACTCTTTCTCAAGGAAAGACCTTCATCCTCAAAGTGCAACTCCAGATGTTTTAATTGTGGTAAGAAATACCACTTTGCCAAGGAGTGCCCTAAGCTCAAGAAGAAAAGCAAGAAGCAAGCTTCAAGGGAGAGTGAAGAACATGAGCCCAAAAGGAAGTTAAAGAAGAAGTTCTTCGTCAAAGAGAAGAGCAAATGCAGGGAGAAGAGGAAGTCACCACACAAGGTCTACAGTGTTGGTGAATGGCTCATCAATGTTGACTCCAACTCCTCTTCATCAAGCGAAGATGAAGAACTTACCAGTATCGCTACTAATGAGCTGCCACCACCGCCTCTTTGTTTGATGGCTCGAAGTTGTGGGAGCTATATGGATAAGAATGATGATCTTGAAGAAAAACATGAGGACTATGATGATAAGGATGATGCACGGAGCTATAATGATCTAATCCTCGTACTTGAGAAGGCCAACAAGACCATCGTCAAGAAGAACAAAAGGATCGAGATGGTGGCCAAGGAGCACGAAATAGCAGTATTTCAGGTTCATGAGCTTGAGGGTGAGCACAATGCTCTTAAGCAATCTCATGGAGCTCTACAAAACTCCTATGATAGCCTCAAAGAGAAGCACATAGAGCTAATTGAGAATCATAAGGCATTTGTCTTCACCCATGAGCCTCTTGACCTTGATTCTCTCTTTAACTCTCCTAAGTATGCAAATGAAGCGTCTACTTCTTGTGATATAACCCTCTCTAAGGAGAGCATTACTCTTGAGCGTAACATTTTGAAGAAATATACGAAGCTCAAGTAGGAGAGAGAGGTCGTGATGGACGCCTTCGAGCGGCTCACTAGAGGAAGGCAAATACAAAAAGAAATCCTAAGCCGGAACCTTGTTAACAACCACAACCATAAGGATTTAGGATCTTATCCTTCCTCTATCAACATCATTAGCAACGACAACGACATCCCTGCTTGGATAGCTCCGCTAATGGCGGATGACTATTATTATGAGAAGTGTTGCTGTAATGGTCACCGAGCAAGGATTGTCTCAAGATGAGGGTTCAAAAGATTGTGCCTAACACTAACCTTTACTATGAAAATATCCACTACAAGCTCTTTCGGGCAAAAGACGGTAAGGTAAAGGCAAAGCCACTTGGACCTCCTGACGCCAAGAGGACGATCAAGAGGATATGGGTCCCCAAGGTAATCGTGGACCGAAAGACGAAACCAAAATTCTCTTGAGTCCCAAGAAGAAGTGAAGGGACCAAGGTGATGGACTGTGAAACATGATTGGAAATCCAAGAAGTCCACCGCATACGTGTACAAGCTTCAACGCCAATCTACTTGTCAAGGAGGTTTTCTTTTGCACATAGTAGAGTAGGTTTTTTTTTTGTATTGCATGTTACTTAGAACTCTTTTGTGGACTAGATGTTTGCACAACCATGCATCATGTGTAAAAAGATAAAAGAAAAGAACAAAAAAATTAGTCAGTGTCTAACCATTTCAAGATATCTATGGGCATGGGAGAAGAAGCTTTACTTGCATCTACATGGCATAATTAATTTCATGCATTGCTAGTTTGTAGTTAACATGCATTGCGTATAGGAACCACAGAGGAGGCGTTACTCTTGAATAAAGTGATTACATGCTTAATATGAACTCACAAACTCCATAAGAGTAACCAAAGCAATTGTTGAGCTTCATGCCATTGAACCTTGTGTCTAACGAACTCTAAGCTATCCACTTACGCGGTCCGTGAACATAGGTTCATACATTTCCTTTTTGCTCCTTCTTGCCAATTCAGTATGACGGATAACTATTTCTTCATAAACGTTATATAACTATTTTTCCAATAGACTTCCATGATTGGGACTGGAAACAGAGCCACACATCTTTAGGAAATATAAAATTACATCAATAACATTGCAAAGCGAGTGAAGTTGAGAATTGCTATCCCAAAGATTTGAAAGAGGCAAATACCATTAGAGACTAGTTTCTGCTGAGAATTATCATCGCCGTCATGTTTTCTGTCAAATGTGAGCCGAGATAACATTTTTGAGAGAGAATATCTTCAAAATGACAATTTTACCCTGCCCTTTCTTCATATTTTTTTCTCCTCCATGAACCTAAAGATGTACCAGCTGCCGGAGAAAAACACTGCTGCTTGTATCCGCCAGCAGGAGCCCACCCCGTGGCAGCATCACACAAGCAGCTCCGTCTCCTGCCACTGCCTGGAGCCCATCCCAATGCCACACCACATGCTCAGCTGTGCGGTTGAGCCCTCCGATCGCACCTGCACCACGCCCGTTGTTGCAAAGAACCTAGGCCGCCGCTGCACCCGATGCGCTACTTGACCAGATCTGGAGCTCGCCAGTATTAAGCTATGTACTTAGAGGTGCAAGTGGGTACCCAATGGGTATTTGTGGGACAAGGGTCTAGTTCATTTCATTCCACAAACATTATAGGGTGGCAGACCCAAAAAACAGGAAATTTGCATCCCTATATGTACTGAAATATGTATGACTCGAATTGTATTAATTTTCTATATGTGACTTATATGTGTAAGACTATCATTTGTGTAGTATGAGTTAGTGTAATCCATGTTGCTGATGTCTCAATGTCTATGATATTACTAGTATAATCCATGTGTGTTGTTGCATGGTCAAAAATGCTCAAAGGTCACGCTATAATCTCATCAAGAAAAGTCATGCTGATATATCTAACAAGCCATGCATAGTGCTTCAAAACCACGGGTAGTTTAGTCTTCTTAATTCTTCCGTTACATGAGAATTCCCTATCTACCACTGTAAAATAGAAGTTTTCCCTCTAAGCCATCAAAAATTCTATTTTTCCCTATCAACCATTGGTTTTCAATTTTATGCCTCGTCTACCATTGTCGTTAGCTCCGTCATCTGCCGTCCCATGCTATTTTCAATAATGACCATACTACCCATGCTTATTCCTGTAAAGCAACGAGACTATCGTTAGTAAAAAAAAAACAAAACTAGTCCATCTTCCTCCTCATGAAGGTTCCTCACCAGGGCCCCTTTTCTCTCTCCTCATCTGAACTCCAACCATTCCTTACCAAATCGACTCCAAGGGCAGCAGCAGGCTTACGGGAGATGGGGTAGGGAGCTATGGGCCTTGTTTTCTTGCCGATCTGAAGGCGGAGGGCAGCAGAGCGACGAGCACGAGTGCAGATCCAAATCAACCTGTGGAGGTGCTGCGAACTAAGCGTACCTTCAGGGCTACCAGGGCACAGGTTCAGCTTGGGTAAGAGGCTGTGAAGGAGCACCACAAGGGGACGGCGAATCCCGCAGCAAGTCCTCCCCATTCATGGTTATGTCAAGGTTATCATTTTTTTTTTGCTCTATTTTCATAACGTGCTGGTGCATTCAAATGCATATAGAATTAGTTCTTTTTGATGCGTGTTATTCACAGGATGGATCCTAAATCGAGCTATTTACTGAAAATCAAATTATTTGGCAACCCTAACTGTGTTAGAAAGGATATCTCGCATTTTGGTTTTGAAAAGGTTGTAGATTCTGACACAACAAATTTCAAGGACTTGCTTGAGGAGATTGTAGACGAGTTTCCACCAGGTTTCAATGATGTTGTCACTATTCAGTACTATGATGATGCTTGCAAATTATTTCCTCAAGTTAAAATAGATCAAAAATTACAAACAATGTTTGTCAAGCATGCAGAAAGTAAGATTGTGAGCATGTGTGTTTTATACTCTGATCTCTCAGAAACACTTCGCCATATCTCCCAGTGGCCTATTTCACCACCTAAAAAGGGGCATAGTAGTGCAGCTGATGTCCCAAATACACCAGCCCTCTTATGTGCATCTCAAGTAGCTCAAAGCGTTCTAAGCACTGAAGCTGGCCAGCAGCTCTCTCAACATAGCAGTAGCACACAACCAGATGATGACATCTATCTATTGAACCCATTGCCTGAGAATGAGTATGTTGGCATCGATGAGGAGGGTGTGTACTTAGAGACGGAACCTGTAGTTGCTTTTGATTTGGTTGATCATAGCAAGGACAAGGACAATGTTCCAGGAGAGGATTCTGATTCTGATTCTGATTTTGATGAATTGGGTTCTGATTCCGATTCTGGTTCTGAGTCTGAGGCCGAATTTGTGGAGGAATTGATAGCAAAATACTCTATGCCTGATCATATCCCACATGTAGCTTATAATAAAGAGGACCCTCCAATGTATGTAGGTAGCATTTATCCAAACATTGAAGAGTTCAAGTTGGCACTTTCTTAACATGCAATAAAAAAATGAATTTGAGTATAATACTGAGAAAAGTGAACCAGGCTGATTTAGGGCCTATTGTTCTACGAAAGAAGAGGATAAATGCCCTTGGAGGATACACGCTTCTACAATGGAGGATGAAGTCTCTATAATGGTAACACCTAATTCTTTTTATCTTATTTACTTTTTTTTGTTGTTTTACCTAACTGCATAGCTAATTGATTGTGCTATTTGTCTTCTTTAGGTCAAGGTTAACCCATGTGAATGATTGTACGAGCACAAGGAGAAAGAAGAAGGTGAAAAATGCAACAAAATTTTGGGTGTGTGAAAAGGTGAAGGATTGGCTCATAGAAGATGCGACATTAGGAGCATCAGAGTTGCAGTGGAGGATTAAAGACAAGAAAAAGATACATGTTCACTACAAAAGGGTTTACATGGGTAAGGACCTGGACTTAACCCACTCTATGGTGATTGGGATAGTAGTTTTGACAGTCTCTATAGGTTTAAAGCAGAGATAGATAGATCTTGTCCTGGAAGCTTTGTTGTCATAGATCATCATTTGTTCTTTGCTTTGAAACCTATTGTAGATGGATTTCTAAGTGGTTGTAGGCCGTATTTGGCAGTAGATAGCACATTTTTGACAGGCAGATTTAAAGGTCAACTAGCCACTGCTTGCGGTGTTGATTGTCATAACTAGATGTACCCAGTACCCATAATCATTGAGAACTACTGTTGCCTCACAAAACCAATAAGAAGAAAGTACTTATGTGTTTCAGTTTGATTGAAAATCAAATATGCAGAGTCCAGAGTAATTGGTTATCTCCGTCATGAAAAGAAGTATTTAGAATATCATTAAATCAGCTAAAAAATGTCAAAATGTCATACTGGTACATAAACTTCCATCATTGTTTTTATTTAGGAAATAGCAATTTCGAAAGGGAAACTTGTAAGGTAAATAACAGATTTCTACTGAAATGAGAGCAGCAGTATTTGCACTCAGAATTTCTTTGGCTCGCTTCTTCAACTTAGCTATTGCCTTGGGAGAGTATGCATACCTTGTACATCGTACGTATAACAATATCAGCAAAATATTCAGATTCAGAGTAAATATTTAGAGAGAGAAGACCTAGTTTAGAGAGTGCAGATCAGAGGCTTCAGCGCGCACCTTCCTGCCAAAGCAGAGTTTTCTTTATACAGAACCATCAGCATGAAAAAAGTTGAGCTAGTAGTACAGCATGGCTCCGTTAGAAAAACGGTTAGAATAGCCTCATGCGTCTGAGAGCTGCCTGTTAGTGTGATAGCTCTGTGTCATCCCTTTCCCAGTGAAAGAAAAAAGGTTCATGAGATAGGACTCAGAAATAAGTAAAACTGAAGTTCAGTATATAACAGTAAAGTAATTTGCTTATGACTTACATTGCCAGTGTTTAGTAGATGATTTGAGGAAAAGTTCAAATCACAAGGTTAACCTCATCGTTGAGTCCCTGTTCACCTATGATAGATGACTCAGTACTAATAACATCTATAAACGAATTCATAAGTGAGAACCTGTAAATCATGAGTTCAAAAACATTAGTAACATCAATTGCAGTCAATATTTGCGAATGGTAGTGTTATAACATCAGTTGACAAATAATGTAACTTCTAGATCACCGTACCCAAGGGGTCAGAACTTAAGAAAGCAGTAGGGTATGCAAAATCAGTGATTCTTACCTTTGTTCAGTATTTCTGTACTGTACGTACCATGCCTGTGCTAGAAAGGATATCCTTGAAAAATGGGGCTCCCACTGTAACTTTTTCATTCAGAGATTTAATATACTGGAAAATAATCAGAACAACAATAAGATGACATCAGGGATAATTCATGGGAAAAAGGGGGCTTTACTTGCATCGTTAAGGAACACACCTGGACGAAATTGCCACAGACAGTGTCCGCATCTGCTGTGTTAGGATTGATAATTTGCCGAAGATGGCTTCGGTTTATTTGCACGAGCTGAGCGAGCTTCCCGCACCAGACGGTGAAGGGGTGTGGGATGTGAAAGAGCAATCCCATTTCCCCCACCATGCCCTGTGCCCTTATTTTCATCACGAACTGAGGACGTGTTTGTTTCGGTATTTTGTATCGTATTCAGATTACAGAGGTTAATCCAATCCGTTATATTTGTTTGGTGAAGTTTATCTCGTAATCCCATACCACGGATTCGGACACCAGAGTGTAGAGATTTGAATCCCTCCCTTCCCCATTCGTATCAGAGTGATGCCGCCCCGTCCCTCCATCTCTTCCCACGCACTGACAGCTGACCCACTTGTGCGGCGCTTGGCCGTGGTCGGCGGTGCCACGGGTGGGTGTGCGCGGAGGGGCACGCGCTCAGTCTCCACCTGCCGTCGGGCACGCCGTCCATGCGCAGCGGGCGGAGCTAAGGGGTGCGTGGCTCGAGGTGGAGCGCGCGCTCGGCAGCCGCTTGACGCCGGGCGCGCCGACCGTGTGCGGCGGGCGGAGCGCGGAGAGGCGCGGCTCGCGCAGGGATCGGGCGGAACCCTCCGAATGCACCGGCGCGTAGGACGCCTGCGGCCCACGCGTTCAACTGCTGTTGGCCGTCAGCCGGATCGCTCTGCTGCCGCCTCGGCCCGCCATGCATCAGGTCTGGATGAAGCTCTTGAGCGATGTGCGGCGCTGGGTGTTCTTGTTGCAGCAGCAGAAGGTGACGCAGAGCCCGTGAGGATGGCGCTCTTCCTGGCTGCACCTTCGCGTGGAGGAGGGGAAACCCATCAAAAAAGGGTGGTGAGGAAAGGGGAAAGCGCTAGGGTTTGGGGGCAAGAGATGAGACGTACTTCCGTTCTGGCCAGTGATGAAATTGACGTGGCTGCCGATCCTGCAGACCGGAGGGGCACATGAAGTTCGCAGGCGAGGCCGCCGCTCAGAGGAGCAGGGCGGCGAGCCGTCGGCCCCGGAGCGCGGGGTGGGTGCGAGGTGAGGGGCAGCGGAGGTCGGGGGCAGGGGCTCGGTGCTCCTGGATCGGCAAGGAGAGAGACCAGCACGGAGGCGGAACGGATAAGCCTTGGCACGGAGGGCTGAGATCGCGCGAGCGGGGAGCCAACGGCCGAGATTGAGGATAAACTGTAGTTCGCTACAGTCTATGAACAGTGCCAGGGACAGAAGGAAAAGTTTTTTATTCTGCGTTTTTTTTCTTTGAAATTAAACTAATTTTTTTTAAAATTTCTACGTAATTTATGTGAAAATCGTGTTTCGAAGTAGCTCTCGAACTTAGTTATATATGATAGAATGAAGGTCACACAGTGTCGGAGCTAGAGTTTATTGAAGAGGGTGCAATATTGTAATTTAAATTGCTTGATCTTGCTTTTTTAAGCTTTGTGGGTGCATAATGACGAGTTTAGCGGGTGCATAACTAAAATTTTCAAAAGTTCTGGGTGCATACGCACCCACGGGTGCCTATGTAACTCCGCCCCCGGTACGCACGGTCACGCACGCAAAGGGGATGAAGAACAATGGAAGATGGAAGAGACGGGACGCGAACGCGAAGTGCTGCGTTCCGTTGCAGCCTCTTCCTCTCCTATACAAAGACCGTGCGTCGTTTGCTTGTGTCTTCTCGGTTTTCGATTGAGTTTCTTTTTCTTCTATAAACATGATTCAATTTTTTTGAGATGGATAAACATAATTTAAATATTTTAGTTACTGATGTGACTTTAATATACACTCAACTATTTCAAAGACATTGAATTTTAAAATTAAGTAAAAGACAAAACACATTAGTATTGGTTTATTTTGCTGTGTTATTTTTAAGGCTAATTCCTTATCCGTCATTGAAAAAAAATTTGAGTTCTTTATCAGCCCCCACAAAGTTTGAATTTTCTTATTAGCTATCTATTTTAATTTTATTTCTTAGTCACCACTAGTCACTTTTGTTACTAAAATACCCATTACCTATTGTAAGGTAAACTTAAATTGCAAGCACCGTAATTTCTTCAATAATTTTGTTTTGATTTTTTAAGTAATTTTCTCTCATTTGTTATTATGATTCCTTCAATAATTTTCTAGCATTCAATATTTTTGTTTTAGTTTCCTTAACAGAACAACTCTTTATAATTACTGATTGAATCGAAACAAAAATTATTGAATGAGATATAATTATTGAGAGAACTAAAACAAGTTACTGAAAGAATACAAATAACATTTTTATTGAAAAATGTAAAATAAACCTGTTTCTGAGAGTTTGAACTTAATATTTTCAAAGCGCCAACTTGAAGTATAAAATTTGGCAAATGTTCTCGTTGGCCGCGTAGGGACATAAATCGAATAAAAAGTACACTAAAGTGATATGGCCCAATAACTCAGCCCGCACTCGCTTCCTCTTGGCCCAAACGACGAAGCTACAAAATACACGCTGACCACGAGGGGCGTGTTGCATTCCGCTGGGCCAATTCTGGACCATTTTCGACGCATTGGACAACTGGGCCAAATTGTCCTTCATTTGGACTTCTATATGTTTTATATTCGGGTGCATTTCGGGTGCGATTTCACTCCCACGCAAAAATTGGCTGAAAATAAAATATTTTTTTAGCCTTTTTCCCCTGAAATTCTCACAGAATTTTATATGTTCTCTGTTTTAGCAGATTTATTCGTTCTTTAGACTAAAATAAGATCCATATGAATATAATATTTAAATTTAAATTTTTATTTTTAATGTTCCGATTCTTAATGAAACAGATGTTCGGCCAATAAGATTCAATTATTTCAGCGATGAAAATTAGTTTCTCTAAGAATAAAAATCAATTTTTTAGTACTAAAATCAATCATTTTAGTATGAAAAATAAATTATTCCAAATATTTTGATGAATGCAATCATGAGTGTTTATAGCTTATAGATGATTGAATGGAGATATAAAAAATAAATTAAATAATATATTTTTAAATAAAGTATAAAATAGAAGGACATGAGATAAGAGAAAAGGTGTAAAAAAAAGAAAGAAAAACTTGACCGGCCGGGGTGTACAAAAAATAAAAGAAAACAGAAAAAATAAAAAAAATAAAAAAACCAGGCATAGGGGTAGTAGGAGAACGACCACAAATTGACGTGGGCGGAGCCGAAGATTCCCGGGCCACAAGCTCCTTTGCAAGATGCAAGTTTGATTCCTTATGTTTCCTATTGGGTCTACGCACATGTAGAGTCTTCTACAATTCTTTAGTACTATGTTCATCGATTTATACCCCTACTCAGTACGTATCAAAGCATAGATACTGTGAGGTAATATGTACATTAAGTTAACGAGAGTGAATTTAGTGGCCATATTCCCAAGTAAATATGAACTAATTACTGAATATGTAAGGTGTACCAAAGTAGTACTAAGGTATTTAATATTTTTTGAGAGCAAAAGCAGCGGCCAGCTTTATTATCCATCAGAAAATATCATCGACTAACCATAACATTATTCTGGTTGATTAGACCATGTTTGGTAGAGCTCTAACTCCAAGAAGTCCGCACCTCTCAGGGCTCAAGTTGCGCAAAATAGTGTCTTAATTAGTTCTCACCCAGCATTGATCAATTAATAAAATTCTGTGATTTATACTAAATTTGAACTATAAATATTTGTATAAAACATTTGAGTAATTTACACATCCTGTTGCAAACAAAGAGTGACGCCTTGCAGAGGTCTGAAGAAAAAGACACAGCTTCGAACCATTTCATGAACTTAAAATAAATAATATTTCTGAGCAATTTTGTTGTAAAATCATTTAATACATAATGATGGCATGTTTTGTGAGCTTTAAGAGGCCTATTTTGTTTCATTTTATGTAGATCATTCAATAAAACATTCTTCAACAATGATGCCCTACTGAATTAAAACATTCTTTTGGTGAGCCACTATAGTAATATATATTTGATGTAACTTTATTTGTCCATCTAAGGAGAGTGTTGTCAAGATCTCACTTGTCCTTTTAAGCATTTATTTTGAAATGGCCACATATTATTTTCATCAGCACATATATATCTTTAGTTTTTTTTTACAAATTAGTATTTCTAAATTCTGATAATTTATGTATATAATACATATATCATATTCAAGAGTTCTATCGCTGCCATACAGAATCGTAGCTATTCTTATCCGACATAGAATGGTCTGTCAGTGTATTAATTATCTCTCGATATTAGGAAGGAGAAAAAAATGGATATTAGAAAGGAAAAAAAATCCTTTCTCCGATCAAGTAGGAGTGCGCTTATATTTGACGGGAGCAGACATGAGCGGCCACACTAAGAGAAGTTATTATAAATTTATTCTACTTCTATATCTTACGAGTATATGCTACAATTAAACACTTTTTATATGTTATAAAAATGTATATTTAAGTACTTTAAATTGTTTTATCTTATAAAAATGCTCCTTGATTACTATGCTATAGATTCAATAGAACTATTCCAAAAGATATAATCCAAAAGATATAAGAGAAGTTCTTATAAATTTATTTTACTTCTACGTCTTGCAAATATATGCTACAATTAAAGACCTTTATATGTTATAAAAATATATATTTAGATAACTTAAATTAAATTATTTTATCTCCTAAAAATACTCTTTGATTACTATAAGAACTAAGATTCAATCTTTTTTTCCGCTTACAACTCCGGTTTAAAAAAATAGTAGCTTTAGCCACAATGTTTTAATCAAACATTGCCAATATAAATTAGAAATAATTTTAAATTTATTAAGTTACAAAATTAAAAATAATTTGTTTTAAAAATACTTTCTTAAAAGTGCACCGATGCTACTTTTTATTAAATATTTTATAGATAATAAGGGTCACACTTATGCTTTGAAGGCCATGTCGACAACTTCTTCTTTTTTAGACCGAAGTATATGTTTATGAAACTTTGTCATCCATGTCAAAATAATTATACTTCTATTTGTTAAATAATAAATTCAAAATATACTGCTTCAACTGGAGGTGCATAACAAAAACATACACGAAAAGCGTGGCAATTCGCCGCGCATTCTCTCAACCCTCGTTGCGCCATGTCACTCTAAAAAATATTAACCGTCGAATTAAAATCTAACGGTGGATATTAGGGAGCAGAAAAAATCGATATTAGTAAGGAGAAAAAAATCTTTTCTCTGATCAACGTAGGAGCGTGCTTTTACCCGACGGAAGCAGACATGAACGGCCTTGCCATCGTAATATATTAAAGCGCAAGTGTTCTCTGATAGCTCGTTACGCCACATCACCTTAAAAAATATTAACTGTCGAATTAAAATATAACAGTGGATATTAAAAAAGAGAAAAAAATAGATATTATGAAGGAGAAAAAAAAAATTCTTTCCCAGTCAAAGTAGGAGTGTGCTTGTACTCGACGGGTGCAAGCATGAGCGGCCCTTGCCATCGCAATATATTAAAGCGCAAGTGCTCTCTAATAGCTCGTTGCGCCACGTCACCTTAAAAAATATTAACCATCGGATTAAAATATAACAGTGGATATTAGGAAGAAGAAAAAAATAGATATTAAAAAGGAGAAAAAAATTTCTTTCCCTGGTCAAAGTAGAAGTGTGCTTCTACTCGGCGGGAGCAGGTACGAACAGCCGTGCCGATATAAGAGAAGTTCTTATAAATTTATTCTACTTCTATATCTTGCAATTATATGCTATAATTAAACACCTTTATATGTTATGAAAATGTATATTTAGGTACCTTAAATTGTTTTATCTCATAAAAATGCTCCTTGATTACTATGCTATAGATTCAATAGAACTATTCCAAAAGATATAAGAGAAGTTCTTATAAATTTATTATACTTCTATGTCTTGCAAGTATATGCTACAATTAAAGACCTTTATATATTATAAAAATATATATTTAGATAACTTAAATTGTTTTATCTCCTAAAAATGCTCTTTGATTACTATGAGAACTAAGATTCAATTGTTTTCGTGCTTACAACTCCGGTTTAAAAAAATAGTAGCTTTGGACGCAATGTTTTATCAAACATTGCTAATATAAATTAAAAATAATTTTAAATTTATTAAGTTACAAATTTAGAAATAATTTATTTTAAAAATACTTTCTTAAAAGTGTACCGATGCTATATTTCATTAAATATTTTATAGATAACAAGGGTCACACTTATGCTTTAAATACCATGTCGATAACTTCTTTTTGAGATCGAAGTATATGTTTATAAAACTTTGTCATCTATATTAAAGCAACTAGACTTCTATTTGTT
>BCLG01003805.1:27237-38771 GCA_001602295.1 Zoysia matrella
CATTACTCGATATTTTCTAAAGATCTAAACCCTATGTTTTGAAACATGATGAAAGTATGTTTAACATACATAAATTGGATACCATGTACAATATGGCCAAAACTATTCTCGCATCTATATTTACCACGGTGCAACATAGTGAGGGCTTCAGAAAATATGTGTTTACTCTTCTTCCTTTAGATTTTTAATTTTTACCTCTTATTGACTGATGTTATTTCATTTGCTTTCCACATGAAATATTTGTTAATACGTCAATATTTTGCAAGTACCTTGCTTTGTTACATATACATATAGAAATGTGGAAAAAAAAAGCTTGATCCTTGTTTTTGTTTGTCTTAGCAAGTCAATAGTTGAACACAACTAGCTAAATATAAACCCAAGTAGTCATTTAAGGGAAGTAGCTACTTGGCTAAAGCACTTCTGGTGCAGTATGCATGTTTTTATTTCATAAACTCCATTCAATAACAGTAGCAAAAAAATTCCATTCAATAACTGTCAAATGGTAATTTGGATAGGCAAGTTTGATGATATACATCCATATGTCATCTTCATAAATAATCAACTCATACAAGCACTATATAATAAGTAATATTATAAAGCTATAAATCTCAGTCAAAGATGATTGGCCGTCAAGGCGATCAAATTCAACCATATTTATAGCTATTTAGACACAAGGTATGATTATCAACAGTCTTGTGTGGATATATTTATGCAGTAGTCCGGCTTCTGCTGGAACTAAAGTCAGCCATACTAGTGGAACCAGCGTCCAAGATCAAGCCTGCTGGGATCATAGCACGTTGTTTCTAATGTCAGCTGTGGTGAAGCAGCTGTTTGATCTGGTACCTTAGCAAAGCGACCTTTCACCCGTGGCCTCATCTCCGCATAGGCTTTTCTTGACGTGTATCGGATCTGCTTATCGTAGCACCTCCTCTTCTTCTTCTCCCAGTACCTCTTCAACTTTGCCTCCCTCTCTGCCACTGGATTGAACGTCCTTCGCAGCTGACCGTCGATCAGGATCGGGTCCCTGCGCCTTGAGCTTTCAGCGTCAGTGAACGTGCTGCCGCAGAATGATATCTGTTCAGGCAATGCATCAGCGACCATTTAGATTACAGCACAGCTACTTTAAATCGATCAGAAAACGTACACAAATAATCATTTTTGTGATGTAGTGCATGCGTACTATATGTTATGCATGAAAAAAATTAAGGAGATATCTAACTCATGCTGCGATGCAAGTCGATCGTCAACTCCGTTCATCTAATAACTTATGTTATGAACAGCTGATGAACCAGCAGCGCGTGTCACTTGAGCCTTAGCCTACACTGGTTTAATATTTTGGCATCCAATGGCACTAAATCTGCTCTTGAATGGCCCTACTTGTGTCATTTGATTATTTTGGCATGCAATAACGTATGTTGTATGTTAATTAGCGAGTATTTGAGTGGTGTTTTTACATACACATATTGACCATTTGATTAAATTCACACACACATTAAAGAACTAACATATATTCTGATACTAGCAAGAATAATAAGCATAAAGTACACAGTAAAAATAGAAAAGCAAGGCCCATATTTTTCTCCATCCTTTTATTCGATATATCCTGAAAGACATACAAGGTGTGTTCGCTACAACTTCAATTGGCAGCGGCAGCTGTGCTATCACCCAACTGCTTCTGCTACAGTAAATAAAGCATAGCAACAGTCGAAAGTATCTCAACCGAACAGACCCATAGATTGACCTGATGGAACGATCAATCCATAAATATCTTTGGAAATAAAAATCAATAATTTGCAGAATATCATGTAGAAGGCTAGCTCTTCCTCCATATTTTTCCTATATCTGCAAAGGAATATCTCTACAGCTAAGTTATTTAAACTTTATTTTTCTCTCCCTTCTCTCACACGCACCATAAATATTTGGATAATCTTTTTACATACTCCATCTTTCAAGCAAGAGTCAACTCCTCCAAGACTCAGAAGATAATAGTATGTAGTTGACAGATGAGTGTGTATGTGCGTGTGTGTATACCATGCGCAAGATTGTTTTGATGGACTGATGTGCAAATTCCCAATAATAAACTGGTGCACCCATCACCTTATTGAATAGTTTTTAAAAGGGTTATAAGCCTTTTTCATAAAACCTCCAAAATTTACATGGAAAGACAGATAAGAATTCAAACAGCAGCAGCAGCAACATAAGCACAAGTGACACTGACATATCGATCAAGATTGAAGAAAAAGAACACAGAAACAAGAGTTGCGATCAAGGATATATAGCAAAGATGCAACGCATGAGGCAAGAATTAGCATACAGAACTCAAGATCGGTCATAGAGATTCCTTGGGACCACTACTCACGATGGTGGCGCTTGCCCCAGGTTCCGTAAGCTGGTGGCCACCAGCGCTAGCGAGGCCCAGGCCAGCGGCGCCCACTTCCCTCTGGTCGAGAGACACCTCGAAGGTTAGCCCGTTCCCAGGATGGTACTGCAGACCAAAAGGCTGAAAGGTCGACGATCTCTGGCAGGAGCGATGATTCTCATCTGGGGACCGGTTGTCACCTACGGTGGGTGGCGGATCGTCATCGAAGAGCCAAGCGACGCTTTCATGGTCGCTCTGGCCAAAGAACTGGAACTCGTGCAGCCCTCCTTGCTGCTGCATGCCGAGCTGAGCATGAAGGTCCGGGAAGATGGAGAAGGTGCGATTTCTACGGGTTGCGCCGGCGTGCTGGCAGCTGGAGGCGGCAGCGGTCACACCACATGCGATGCATGATGGTGGCCCCGACGACATGGATTATGATCAGATCATTAGATCTCTGTGGAGGAGAGAAGAAGATAGAGTATGAGGAACAAGATGGTAGTTGTGTTGCTTTGCTAGGGTTTTTTATAGTGTGGAGCGTGAACGAAGCACACATGTCCGGGGAGAGGTAAATAAGAGAGAAGAAAGACAAAGCAAAGGAAAGCGGAGATAAAGTAGAAAACGATCCATATGGTGGCCAATGTGCGAGGCGGAATAGATATGAGCGACTGATCCCCGGATCTCTTTTTGGCCCGCATCGAGAGAGATAAGTTGTTGCCTCCTCATTCGTCCGCCTTAGCTTGCTGCACTGTCAGCCGCACACTACACATGCACGCTCTTTCATTCATCATTACGACATTCTATTGCCAACCATATGTCATGTCTGTGCACCTTACGTTCATCACCAACAACATACTACTATACTAAATAGCTTGCCGAAATCACACGCTCCAAAATCAATCTCTTTCCTGATTCAAATTAATTATGCAAAATAATCTTATATATGATCTGGAAGAAAAGAATACTACATATCCTATGGAAATTAATATTGCGACGGGTCATTGTCAGGAATGTGTGAACCACGTCTAAAGGACTTAAAGAAGAGTGAACAAAGAATATGAAGCATCGAGGCAGCTTTTTCATTTTAGCGCACAACTCATCTGACAGATGTGACCTTGCTGCAAGCTGATCATGAGTTATGTCGATATGCTCTCATCGATACGATCACGTGCCAACAGGCACAACTAGGCATGTCCTATATTAATAGTGGATCCGAGGTGGCGCTAGAACTTTGGACGAGGGACTAATTAAGCACCTCTACGTGCCTATCACAATCCAAAGTGGTTGGACCTTTTCTTAGACCATGCGAAAGTGAGAGCTACATGCACTGGGTTACCCTTAGTCCTATCCAATGCTACTCCCTTTGTTTAAGATTAATTGTTATTCTAGCTTCAGTACTATATGTCAAACTTTTCTAAGATTAATTAATCGGTATTCGAGTAAGTTTGTTCTAAGATTGAAACATTGAGACACCCTTTTGATTGCAAAAAAAAAAACTCTAAATCCTAATTCTTTCCCTATGAAATCGAATTGATTCATATGAAATTACTATACAATCCATGTGAAATTCATGTGTTTCAAAGACCCCCTCCTTATTGTGCTAGAAAACAGTTTGTTTTAAATTTGTCATTGGGGCATGCATGCACTTCTGGAAACCGAATCTGGCCTTTGGGTACAGTCCTGACTTCAGCTTAAGCATTAGGAGGAGTTTGTGTGCTTTCTATCACCCTGCCCCAGTAGTGATTAATTACAAGTATTTACTCTGCCAATAGTGAGGGAAGGTGCATGGATGTTGAATGTGCACAAGGCCAGTTTCCATTTCGAGATCATCCAAGTAAGTTTTAGGATGACCTTTCTACCACTCTTGGCTCAAGACACTCTTGTATCCCGTGACTTACAAAGAGAGTTACAGCTTTGGGCAATGGAGCCCCATGGTGGCGACAGAGAGAGGGTGGTCATCATGAAAGGGAACTATAGCTTTGGGCAGCCGGGAGCTCCCCTCCATGGTGGCGAAAGAGAGGTATTCGGATAGGCACACATATTCCAGGGCTTCCATGGCAGCGTTGAACGGAGACACAAAAAGTGGAAGATGCATCGGTAGAGGCCCAGGATCAATCGGTATCCACTTTGAATTTCTTGCTTTCTATAAAGTTACTGCTATATCTATATATCTAGCTCCATTGGATCCTCTCAGCTGAATACTTTGTGTCAACCACGGAGAAATGGCAGGCACAAGTATAGAGGCTGCATCCGCTGCCTCATATTTGATTCGATTGGAGAGAGATCAAATGGAGCCTCGCCATACTCCTGGACCCAAATCGAGAACCCCAAAGATACATGTGTGCACGAGAAGTGGATCATTTACCTGGCACTAACGCTGCCAACTGGACTGCAGGACATGGCTACCGATCTTCGTTTCTTTTTCTATTTATCTACTGTTGGAACCGAGGATCGACGAACTATCAATAAGAACACGAGAACACATATATTTTCCAGTGCCGGACGCCATGGCCCACATACGCCGGTATCTCGGCTTTCATTGCTCACACTCCGTAACACTGGAACATGAGAGGAGACTGTTAATAGAAAATTCTCTCGTATTGTTCTGTTGAATTTGACCCTTTTAGCCTCTCTGTGAAGGACCTCACAATGCGGAACATGATTGTCTGGTACAATAGCTCTAGGGAACTCCAGTCCTTTCCCCTGCCCGCCCACCCAGCCCAATATTCTCGCCGTCATGACTCCATCTGCTGTGCTTTGGCATCATCGGCTTGGTCACCTGGGCCATGAGTTTTTATCTCGTTTGGCACCATCTCTAAATTCTGCATGTAATAAAAGTGAGCTAGAAAATATGTGTCATGCCTGTCAGCTAGGACGCCATGTGCGCCTTCCTTTTTCTAAGTCTAATTCTCGTGCACTCAAGAATTTTGATTTAGTACATTGTGACTTGTGAACATCCCTTGTTGCTAGTGTCAATGGTTATAAATTTTATCTCATAATTCTTGATGATTGCTCTCATTATTCTTGGACTTTTCCTTTGCGTCTCAAGGTTGACACTTTTTCAACATTTTTTTCTCTTATGTCGCTACCCAGTTTGGCACCACCATCAAGACCGTTCAGTGCGATAATGGTCGGGAGTTCGACAACTCCTCTACTCGTTCTTTCCTTCTATGCGTGTCCTGTCCTCATACATCCCCACAAAACGGACAAGCTGAGTGCATTATTCATTCTACTAACGATATCGTGCGTTCCCTTATGTTTCAGGTTAGTCTACCGGCACCTTACTGGGTGGAAGCCCTCCATACTACAACTTACTAAGGATAGAGTATGAGGAACAAGATGGTAGTAGTGTTGCTTTGCTAGGGTTTGTTATAGTGTGGAGCGAGAACGAAGTATACATGTCCGGGGAGAGGTAAATAAGAGAGAAGAAAGACAAAGCAAAGGAAAGCGGAGATGAAGCATAAAACGATCCATATGGAGGCCAATGCGCGAGGTGGAATAGATATGAGCGACTGCTCCCTGGATCTCTTGTTTCCGTGGACAATTCTGGGCCCCTTTTTCGCTTATGTTGAGAGAGATAAGTTGCTGCCTCCCCATTCGTCCGCCTTAGCTTGCTGCACTGCCAGCTGCACATTACGCATGATGATATATCTATAGCATGTCTGTTCATCTAACGTTCATCACCAACATAGTACTAAATAACTTGCCGACATCACACTCTCCAAAATCAGTATCTTTCAGATGTCAGTGGGCACTGAGCAATTCAAAATAATCATGTATAATAATCTTATATATAGTCTGAAGAATACATGTCCCATATGGACAATCTTGCGGCAGGTCATCGTCAGGAATGTGTGAACCACATCTGAAGGTGTAGCGAACTTAGGGTTAATTACTTCGGATCTTAAGCCTAGAATCATGAACACACCTCATCATAATGCGGAATTTGAGTACTTACGTCCTGATGTGAGCTCTTCCATGGCGTTTGATTACGAGGTTGATCTGTAGTTGTGCACTGGATCAGGCTCCCTTCTTCTGATCCTTCTCTTGATCTGTCCAGTCACAGCTCCTCTTGATGCACTGGCTTGGTGACGACCTTCAGATCCGGTTCAGCACCCTTTAGGATCGGCATTAGGGTTTTGGGGAGGGGTGGACTGCTTGAACTTGTGGCTGACTTGTGCGTTTACTGTTGACCCCCTCACCCCTTTTTTTTAGGTGCTGCCCGGTCTGGGACGTAACCGTTTTCCTGGTTACGCCACCAATCAGGGCGTGAGAACTGGAGACTTGGCTCCAGCTCTGCATGCTGTTATCTTAACATTCGTGCATTATCTCTTAATTTTGTGGTTATCTCTAATAACAAATGCTAATGCACATTTTATCTCTGGCCTTGTAGATCATTATCCCAACATTCTCTCCTTTGATCTAAGGCTTCTAATGCTCCTCTTAGTAGAACCTATACAACGAAACAGTGTGTCACAGCGGTGAATAAAATCTCACTGTGGCGCAGTAGCTCACATCGTACAAGCACTACTTCAAAGAGACAAGCAACTTATCCATTATGGGAGTGGTTACTATATGGCTCATTCCATAATCACAGGCTTTCCAATATTCCCATGCCGGCAACATAATCACAAAATATACTGAGTGGTGATCCTTTTCATTAATGGATCCAACAGCCTTTACTTAATACTTATGTGCTGTATATAAATGGTGTGATCCTGAATTCTTTCTTTCACAACATAATACTCGTGTCAATGTGTTTGGCAGCACCACTTGACTTGTTGTTACTTGAAGAAAAACTTATGGTGGTTTTCTTATACTGTCTACCACTCTTAGTCCGGGTATAATAATTCTTAAGCCATATGGCTTGCCCTACGGCCTCTTAACATGCTACAATTCCAGCTGCACAAAAATACTGTTGTAAGTATCAATTTGGAGCTTTTTTACAATATCACTCTATTTGCAAGTGTGAAGATACAACATAATGTGGATTTCTTAGTATCAACACAGCTTGCAAATCTTTATTCGAGCAGCCAACAAACTAAAGGCTCTCAAATTTCTTATATGTAAGCATGTAATCCTTAATGCCTTTAACATATGTCAAGGCTTTCTTAGCGTCCTTCCAGTGGTCCATTACTGGATCAAGATTTGCCAAATATCTCGGTGGTAAAATCTAAGTCAGGGCGTATGCACACTTGTGCATATATAATGCTTCTGACAGTTGAAGCGTATGGAATCATTCTTATCTGATCAGCTTCATATTGATTTCTATACTTTGGAATAACCCAAACTTATCGCCCTTAAAAATGGGGCAGCCGTAGCTGAACATTGGTGCATATCATACCCTTTGAGTACTATCTCTATATACCTTTTGAGAGAGTCCCTATACACCTTTGGACTTACCTCGGTGAATATCAATGCCTAAAACATAAGTGGCTTGACCAAGATTTTTCATGTCATATTTTGATGATAAAATCTCGTTATATTTCGCATCATGTAACTGTTGCTGCTGGCTAATAGGATGTCATCCAGATAAACTAATAGGATGATATAAGAGTTCCCCTTGACCTTAGCATATATATAATTGTCCGCTTTATTTTTCACCAAAGTCAGACTCTTTACGACTTCATTAAACTTAGTGTACCATTATTTGGACGCTTACACTACATTCCATATGCTTCTTGCTTTCTATGACAAAACTTTTCAGCTGTGCCAATCAAACATTCTCATGCAAGTCACCATTAAGGAACGCAGTCTTAGTGTCATTTGGTGTGACTCTAAATTATAATCATAACAAGTCACCAAAGCCATAATGATTCTACATGAATCCTTATTTGAGACAGGAGAGAATATCGTATCATAATTAACTCTCTCTCTTTATGTAAAGCCTTTACAACTAGTCTCGCTTTGAGCCTTTCAATTTTCCCTTTGGAGTCACATTTGTTTTGTAGACCCACTTGCAGTCCACTGTTTTGGCTCCTTCAGGAATTTCTACTAAGTGTCATATATCATTAGCGCTCATAGACTTTTCTTCTTTAATGAGCTCACGCCACTTATGTGAGTGCTCACTTAACATAGCTTCCTTAAATATTTTGAGATTATCCACCTTTCCTTTGTCATGTCCATTTCACTTATATAGACAACATAATCAGAGATGGTAGATTTTATCTCACGTGTCAATCTTATAATGGTTGAGATTTATTAATTTTTCATGAATTAATTTTGAGATTCCACCTGTAGCTCATTTTCAAGTGGTGCCTCACCTATTATCATATCCTCGTTCTAATGCTCATGGACTTATAGATCACGTGGGGCGCAGTAGGCCACGGAGCCCTCTCCTTAGGTGCAATACCATCATGATAAGTCGGAGTGAAATACTTATGAGTCACCGGCGGTAAATCATAAAGCCGTATTTCCTCAAGTTCAAAACTCTCCTTGAGCGACCATTATATTCTAAAATTGACAGTGTACTTTGTCTCAATAAAACTTAGTGGTACATATAGGACAGTTAAAATGATATATCTAACAAAATGGCAGCATATAGTTTTAAAAATTAATTTTCTAAGTTGTGGATTAAAATTTACCTTTAACTTGGCACCGCACATGTAAATAATTCATATTACATAATGTGCCTCAAGAACTGATTTACTTGGGAATTCGATTAATAATATGTGTGGTAATCTAATGCCTCCATCCACAGACTTGCTGGCTATATAACTTAGCATACACCATATTCATTAAGGTGCAATTTCTTTTCTCAGCTATAACATTTTGCTGAGATTCGTCAGAAATAAAATACTGAGCAACTGTGCCATTTCTAATAACTTAGCAAGCAATAGGAAAGGGGATTTATCTATAAAGTGCATGTCTTCTATACTATTCACCACCTTCATGCGCTCAACTCTATCCTACTTATTTTTTTATCTATTTATAGTTACAAACTTTTCCTTAGTACAATCAGTGCAGAGAAATTCAATAAATGAGGTATCTCTATCTAATGAGACACCAATTCTCCCCTTCAAAATATATGGCCTAACTGTAATGCCATAATTTCGCAGAAGTCTCATTACTTATATCTCTCTTAGTTATATTGGCATCACAAAACATACATCACACAAGAATTAATAAGGGACAATAAATAAGCTTGTCTTGCTTTTTAGCAACACCAGAACATTATGGTTATTACTAATCAAGCATTCATTGTACCCACACTTAAAATTCATGATCATCCAACATTGAAACAGAAAATCAAGTTTCTACTCAAGGATAATACATAAGAGTAAAGCCACTATGGAGAACTAAGAAGAGGACTCAGTGACTTCAACTTTAGTTTGAATTTCATTCGCCACCATTGGACTTTTTTCAATTTTCTTATAGTCCGGGCGATATGCAATCCCTGTGAAGATTTGTAACATAAATTGTGACACCAAAATTAATACTAAACTTCAATGGAAAGTGAGTAAAATAGAGTAACTTAAGAGATTTTATAATCCTTACCCTTTTTATCTAGCCATTTCTTGAATTCTGTACAGTCCTTTCTAATGTGTCCATACTCATGACAGTGATGGCACTTAGTACCCTTCTTGTTGGAAGAAGAAGCATCAGTTTTGGAAGCATTAAATCTGGAACGATCGGAGGGCTCCTTAACTTTATGCATACTTTTCTTAGGGTGGCGAAGCTTACCACCACCATTATTTGCGCTGCAATTCCTTAGTGAATACTTCTCAATCTTGGCCATGAATTTTTTTGCACTCCTTGGTTTCTTAGGGAATGCACTTCTTATGGTAGGATTGATAGAGTAATCCATAATCATAATTGCCACTCTATCACATCTATCTCACGTAGCCTTTTCTTTTTCATAAGCCTGTTTGTTTGCTACAAGGGTCATATCATCATCCCTCGTGGCTACAGGCTTATCCTCACGCATAGAGCGATCATGGTCCAGATTCATAAGAGCCCATCTTATGTCTTCATTCCACTTATGAAAATTAGTTCCTTCAAACTGCTCAATACCGTTTAAGTAATTGGCAATGCTCGAAGGTGTTATGGCTGAAAATTTTGGTTAAAAATAACATATAACATTAGTAAACTAATTAACAATCTACATCACCGTTGGGCCGATGCAAATAAACATAACTAATTCTATACTGTCATTAGGCTAATATAGAATAAAAATATAAATAATAATAAACTTATAACATTTTGCACTACCGTTGGGCGAATGCAAAATAAACATAAATTAAACAATGGGCTCAGCACATACTTAAAGTCAACGTTGGTCAGAAATTAAATATGTGCCTAAACTAATCCCATAAAATGCATAGACATGAAATATGAATATGAAATATATTGCATAGTCATTAGGTAAATGCAAAATTAACATAAAAACTTAAACACAGTTAATCAATGGGCATAACACATAATCGAATCAACGTTGATCAAATTTGATTATGTGCTAAAAATTATCCTATACTGTGTATAATCATAAAACATTATATTGATAATTTTGCATAATTACGAAAAAAATGCAATATAAACTTAAACACTAAACAATGGGCACATACATATTCAAATCAACGTTGGTCAGAATTGAATATGTGTTTAAAATAATCCCATAATTAGCATAGCATATGACATAATTTTTCTAACGAGAATTAATCATAAACGCATTAAACTGAGTAAATAAATGCAATAAATTCTCAAAATGTCATACAAAATTCTCCTGAATAAATTTCTCGGTGGTTCCATTTATCCAGAATACTCTAATTATTTTGTCCGAATTTCCCTAATTTTTCTCAATTTGTTAGCAGTGAAACATTATTCTGCAAAATATAGCTAATAGGAGAATAATGAAGGAAAAAAATGGAACTGGGCCGTGACCTGAAAATGGCCAGCCGACGAAAACAGGCTGCAACCGGCCTGGCCTGTAAAGCCGGTGCACGCGCCCCCCCTGGCCCTGCGGCCCGGCAACCAACGGCTGGGCCCGGAATTCAGCCCAGCGCATCCTCCCACCTCGATCTTGACCGTCCATCTAGATCAACGGTCGACAAACAACGCGCACGGTATAAAACCGTTCTCCTCAGAAACCCTAGACTTATTCCCACTCCTCAGCCTCCGATTTTCACGAGAGAGAGAGAGAGAGAGAAAGCCGGCGGCCGCCGCGCGCTCTTGTGGCCGT